>CM040240.1:213799150-213999150 GCA_022545495.1 Chrysanthemum lavandulifolium
AAAAGGAAGAAATGGCTCACTATTTATAGAGGAGAAATGCTTATCGCTCCTCGGATCCCTCCCACAAGGGATCCGTCTAGTGTAAAACTAGGGATTCGTGGGACGCCTCTTTGCCCATGGGTATTTTGGTTATTGGTCATGGGTCATGGGTTATGGGTTGATCCATGATTCTTTTATTAGATACAATGTATCTGTAACATATTGGATTTCATATTTTACACATCTAAACCATAAGATCAAATAGGCGTATAAGATGATTTCTAGAGAGAAAGTGGGATGTTTTAGAAAGAGAAACTTGTGGAATATTAGATTCCAAATGAATTGCATCCAACCCTCTACCTTGCAAGGTAGAGGGTATTTATAGGTTACAAAATAAACGACCTCCCGACGATGATTTCTGTGGATCGTAGTATACAATGGGTAAAGACCCGTCCTTCCTCCACGGTGTTGCACTAAACTAAATAGCTAACTAAATAACTTAGTAAATAACGTAATGTCTACGAGCTAACTTATGCTAGATAGTATTTGGGGTGACCGATACTTCATTATGGAATTTTCTAATTCCTAACAATCTCCCCTAAGGAGGTCACCCCATGTTTTACATTATGAATCCTAGCATTCTAATTAATCTTCGCCTTGAGCTCGCAGACTTTTCTTCATCAAAGTATTCAAACTATGTGCATCTCGTGTCGATTTCATCATTGTTCAACTATGATGAATGATTCATGGAGGTTGTTGAGTCGATCCACCATGATGACCTTTTGAGCATTACTAGAGATCATCACCACAACAAATCTCAAAGATCACCCATTGTTGTGTTGCCAAGATATGATGTTGTGACAATTGGACCGACATGCTCACATTCGGATCATGATTTCTTCTTATCGTGGTAGCGGAAGCTTTTGTTGATTCATGATATTGGCGCAGCAGTAGCGTAAGCAAGGAGTGAAAATATCGAGTCATTGATGCACTAATCATGATTTCTTTTGAGATGAATGTGTTAAGTGAGCATGCGGCTATGGATTGACCGCTTCATTCGATCACCGCAAACGTAGGGCGACCGCACACAACATTAGCAATAAATCGCACGAAAGTGTCTTTGATCACTTTCGTTGAATTGAGGTACACGCCCACGGTTCCCCGCTGATCAAGACAAGCACCGCCTGTGATCGTATATAATTCAAGAATTTCCTTGACAGGTTTCGCAATGCCTAGTCGTTCTCAAACCGAACGCCTCAAAGAAGACAACACGGAGTGAGTGAACCAAATGAATAGAGATTCACCGATTGATGAAAAGAGATTTGAAAACAATCGTATCGCACAATAGAAATTGTTTTTGCAATACAACGAAGGTTTTAATGAAAATCAATTATCAATCATAAACACCTTTTGATTTGAAATATTCGTACACGGTCGAAGTGCTAAAGAAAAGAGTTTTAAGCCCAAAGACCGGTTTTTCAAAGGTATCCGTCAATCCATAACTCGAACCAAGATTGATTCAAAAGATTGAATCGCCCCATTGTTTCGCTCGGTTGTCACATGGTTGATCTATTGAATAGAACTCACATGCCACCTACCGTGAGCTTGTTTGATGTTGGCTCCGTAAGGCTTTCCATCTTCATTGTGAATATGTTAGCATATCACTCGGATGTTCCGCAATACCACAAGGATAATGCGTGGGACTCAAGATATAATCTCTTTCCACATTGTGTGAAACAGAGAGTCTTCATTGAAAGTGTCCTAATGAGATTTATTGATGATCTCGTGGCTCTAGACTCAATTTGTGCATATTTGGATCCTGTGCCGGAGACTAGGGAGAGGGTCTCCTTCTTCAATATCAACAATCTCTAAGAGAAAGTCGATAGATTATGTTGGTTCCCGTGAGAATGAAACAAGACCTTTAAGAGGAACTTGAGTGGTTTGGGAAGTTGAAGTGCAATCGTCACTTGGGTCCATGACGTCTTGTCTTCAATACCGATGTTACCTTGGTAACCACCAAGAGTATATGAATTGAACCCGTATCGCCCTAAGGTTGAATAATTGGAGGGCTATTTGTTTTCACCCTTTTCTCATTCAATTCTTTTCATTCTTCAACCCTTCAAGGCTACCGAGACTTCATAGCTAGAACCTTGTTGGGTTTATTCAAGTACTAGCTCGCCTCATCCGCACTCTTCCCATATCTCATTTTCTCCTTTTTCAATATACCTAAGGACTTCTACACTATCTAGTGGATTGTCCTCGGTAGATCCCTCCGGTTCGGCGGATCATGGGAACAAATACCTAACCTTATCATCCTTATATCACCATACATAAAGTAAAGTTGGTCGGTCTATTTGGTATTGTTCATCCGCCATTGGAACCAATTGAAAACCATTTGAAAATCAATCCGGATACTTGTGATATATTATCAAAGCATTTTGTACCGAATTGTTTTTGATATTTTTAGAACAAGAGCTCCCCTCAACATGTGCTTCATATATTTGAAATTGTTTTAGCACACGGAGGCAAGAGAAAGAATTAACTTCTTAAATTACCATTTTCTAAAAATATCAACATCACTTCCTAATCGGATCAAGTAGATAAAGCATTTTGGAGAAGGATGAGGTTTTCAAAGTTTGCTCCCCTCAATATGTGCCTCGAGGTTTGAAAGAGTTTTGCACATATAAGAGGAAGTTCTTTGAAGTACAACCATGATCACCAAACATTTAGAAACCATTTAACACACAATCAAGGTACCTTACGTAAAAGCATGGAAAACTTTGTACCTCAAGGTTTGAATTTGTTTTGAAATACTCCCCTTAATATATGCTTCGAGATTTGAAAATAATTTAGCATATATGAGAGAACAAGATGCACATTGAAAAGGTCATCTTTATCATCTTTCATATTTATATCACATTTTCTCCCCGATCAAAATTACAAATCCTTTGAGATTTTGGATCTCAAGTGATTTAAATATGTATGAAACAAAACATTTGTTGGAGAAAATGTGTCGGTTTATAAGATTGAAGTGGACAAGACCGAGGTTCCTTTTTATACATAAGGGAAACCACAACACACAACCTAGCACTATTACATACATTATAGTTGTTTAATTGTCGTTACACCACATTTTACACATCAAAATACGATCATACACTACTTGTGGAGATATCATCATTCGCTTCTTTGAAGCGCTTTGTAATGACCTTCACGGAGTCTCGCCACCAACAAAGCTTTCAAGGTCATGGAAGATTCTTCGAGTCTTAAGTCTTCACCGATTGCAAAGAATGAAATCTTCACACCTCTTTAAGTCATCATCATCCGAATTTAGTCTTCTCCACGGCTTCGGATCAACTCTAAATTCATTCACTCTAGAGTGTAATTCTTCTTCACCATTTTGAGTGTACCATCACTAAATTTGTAGAGCTCACAAAGTCTCATAAGCATGCGAGTCCCGTGTCTGCGGTGAAGATGACGGCTCTAGGAGTGTCAATAACTCTATATTCGCGACGAAATTCATGCCCCGTAACATTCCATTGTGGACTTGTAAGGTTGACCCGGTCCGTAGCTTTCCATTCCAAGTCGAAAGTCCTCAACCCTTTTCGAATGACTAAGCCCCGATCCAAAGATTGATAGCAAGATAGAGAGCCTTTTTCTCACGGATGGGCGATGTTCAAGGTTTCCTTGGAGATTCAACAGATAGAGATCTTCAAGTCATTTGGCGTGTGTTTGAAGTCGCTTTCTTCAATAACATACTCCTTAAAATCGCTCTTTTAAGAACGATCTTCTTCAAATATTCATATCCATAGATTGGGAAGACCTCTACTCATACAACACTTAAGATTCGCAGCTTGGATCGAACATCTTTGCGCCTTTTATCGCACCATGTCTCTCGATGTAGAAATTCTTCTTTTGAACCACCAAAGGAGAAATACCATATGAAGCAAAGAATGTCATACTTATGTTCTTCGACACCCGAATTGATCGGGAACCATCTGCTCAAGTCCCCGATCGAGTAGGTTGCGCTTTCATTTTAGAGATCGAAAGAGTCGGTCTTCTTTCGTAGAACGAGCACACGATAATCCAAGTCCCGATTGAAGAAGAATTCACTGAATGGTCATCTCGTCTGTGTTCACCACCTAGAGGAAGAGGCTTGTTCACATTGAAACGACCGATCCGCTCACCGACCGATCATTCAAATCTTATGGCATTCTTCCATCCGGTATTGGAGCCGGTTGGCATCCGAGTGAAAACCTTAACAATTTCAAAAGCTTGTCCTTCAAGATCCCTTGGAGTGATGGATGAGATACTCTTCATTCACAAAACCACCTAATGAAGCTTCCCATATCACCGTGAAGTGCGTAAGAGAGTCTTCACCGAACTTCATAATTATTGGTGATAGTTGATACCCAATTGTTGTCGGGAATCATTGTGTCGACTGGGGATGGTCCACGAAGGTTCCGGAGTATGAGGTCTCTCCTCGATGATCCAGCTTTGAATTGAATCTCTTGAAGGTGCTACTCTGGATGTGTTAGTGCGTTTACCCGCCACGTATGAATCAAACCAATCATCTTCAGACGGCTTGGGAATATGCTTGGTGGATGCATCATCGTCATCTGATTCAGACTCTATCATGACATGCGACTCTTCATGAACCATTTGATCTTCAGGAGTTGAAGAGACTGTGGGTGTGAACCTTGAATCAACCGTTGTCCAAGCAGCTGATTTCTTATGCGTTCCTTGATTTCCGGACGAACTGGGTTGATTGGGAGGCTTTGGTGGTGATGATGGTGGTGGCGGAGGTGTAGAGGTTGACTTAGAAGATCCACCTGCTCCAGAAGTTCCAGCACCCCCAGTTGGAGGTGGAGGTGGAGGAGGGTCTTTAGGACCTTTGCGCAATGTTTCCAACACTATGGTCCTCCTTTTCTTCTTTGCTTCTTTTTCTCCAATGTCTATCAAGAACTGTTCATGATTGTCGTGCTTAATAGATTCTTCGAGAGCCTCATATAGCTTCTTATGGACCTCATGCTTATGCTCGTCAGCTTCATACATCTTATCTGAAAGAACAACTCTCATATCTGCAATAGGTAGATCTTTGAACCGTCTAAGCAGTGGAGCTTCCATTGCCCATTCCACAGCATCCTTAACTTCGCCTTCAATGGCTCCTCGCAACCCTTCATCAAAGTTGAGGTGCTCCAACCTATAGACACGATCCACAAGGGCATCAACAGATTTAGGTAGTTGTCTTTCAAGAGCTTCAATTCTTTTCACCGCTTTGTCGAGCGCTTGATCCGATGTAAGTATTTGAGGTGGTGAAGTCGGTGGAGTTTCCATATCGACAATCGTAACCACCGGTTCAAGGGATAGATTCTTTGCGATTCGTGTGGTTGAAGTGCGGTTGCTTGAGCAGTGTTTGGGAGGTGGAAGTGCCGTTGTAAGTGAAGATGTCGACATAGGTGGAATGGTAGATGTGTCTTGTCAATATTGACAAGAAACATGGATTGTGCATCCTCTTTATCATTATCTTGCTTAGAAGACTCAAGATCTATGGGTTTGTCATTTAAGAATTGATCTCCGAAAGTGAAGTCTCAGTATCTAGGTTCTTTAGTGAAGATAGAGAACCCAGAGATGATTTGGTTCTTCCATGTGCATGGTCTCATCGATCTTGACTCAAGATTCTCCTGAGTCTTTATGCACCAAGTCATCAACATTCGATCGATGAGTAACACTTGATGCAGGAGGTTCTTTTAATGTTTCGCACTTTTTCCAACCCAGTTTGTTCTTTAGTCAAGAGGATTCAGTTCTTCTCTTGAGTTCATATTGATTGGTGGTTCTTAATGGAGAAGATGAGATTGTTAGAAGCATTTGAGCGGCTTGTTCAAGATCAACACTAACAATCCTTTTCCTTTGTCTTGTGTGATTGGTGTTGTTTGTCGAGGCAATTGATCGTGTTCTCTTAACACTACTCCTCCAACCGGTGCACTCACATTATGACTTTCTAGGCTTTGTTGGATTCCAAGTTGCAGAGCAAAGATCATCTTCATCACCAACCTCATATTACCCCGAAACCCGGTTTCCTCAACGCTTACTTTTTCCCTTCCTTCTTCTTTCTTTTCGCTCGGGGTGGATCTATCGAGGTTTGTGACTTTTCACGCCTTCTTTTGGAAGAGCAAGATATGAAGTCTTTGAAGTCTTTGAACCGTAATCGACTTAGCACTTTGGGTTGTGGTTGAGTGGGAGAGACATCAACATCATCACCGGATCTGGAAGCCCTTTTCATGAATAGTTTGAAATGATCCATCTTTTAATATCTTCAAGAAGAAGAGAATCGTGAATTTGCAATCCAAAGACCTCTTTATTGACCCCATCGAAATATATCCGAGATTGCCCGAACAAATTCATCCTCAAGATTATGTAGATCGATTCAATCCTAGGGTTGAAGTTGTGAATCTGTTGCAAGTCTTGGATAATAAGCTTCGAAAATCTAATGCTAGGAATCACAAGTTTGTTCTGTTTCTTTCGTCCCTGAGCTTTATTCTGAAAGTTTGTTCTATCAGATATGAATGTGTTCATTGACAGTGAAAATTCTTCCCAGATACGTTCTGAGACATTCACATTCACACCATTGACGATACCCCATAGGATTTGCAAGATGGGAATTCTCACTTTATCAAACCCTGATGTTTTGCCAGATAAGCACAAGTTGAGAACTGTTGTCATTGCTCTCCAGGGTTGATACATGTGTCCGGTGATGATATCAGAAGCCCTTGTAATGCTAGTCTGGTACCCCAAACCAATTAGAAAGACTATTAGATCGTCAACACTAGGTGGAGGTTCAGATCGTATGTTGGGGTTGCAGGAGTGATTCCTAGAGCCTTGCTAAGAATGTCGAATTTATCTCAAATTCCTATTATCCAGCTTTGCGTGAATATTTAGCGTGATTTTGTTCCATTCAAGGGTGTTCCGTAATTGTTGTATGTAAATGGTGGGAATTGTGCATTGCTTCGTTAGTGCAATCAAGAAGTTAGTGTTTTGAGGATATCAATAGACACTTTGAGGGTAGGATTTTGTTGCAACTTTTGTAAGTCCACATAATGCTTACTTTTTCCAATTTCGCCCATTGACTTTTAGGAAGGATTTCTTCGTCGAGAGGACATTGGGTGGTGCATAGGAAGTAATGTTCTCAATGAGGTTGTGTTTGCCATTGAAGATCCAAGATAAATACAACCAACAACAATGATTGGGAACAAGTTTAGATTATAAATGGTTAGTTAGACAACATTGAATACACCCTTATGTCATAAACACACAAACTTAGAAGCTCGTATGGGGTTCCCATAAGCCTATTGAGAAAGATTGAGTGGCATTAGCAAGATTTTAAGGTTAAAGATTCCATTAGATACAGTTTTCACGAGACGAGTTGTTTTGGAATTAAAAAGGTTAAAAAGCACATTTGCTAAGAAATAATGTCATGAAACAAGATACAAATGTAGAAGTGATATAACAGTTTGTATGAAACAAGTTGTAATATTAAGTTGCTACAAAGAATCAAACAGAAATGTTATCAAGATTGTAAGCATGAGATTATCCTAGCAATTTGCCTTAACACATTTTAATAACCCTAGTCGCCATATGAAAAATAAACCAATTAAGTCGCTAATCATAAATGGACAAGTCGCTAAACAGGGCTAAGTCGCTACATGAACACTTACTATGTCGCTAACTTGTAAAGACAAGTCGCCATCAACAGTAACACGGCCAAGTCGCTACATATCACTTCACTAAGTCGCTACAATTACTAAGTCGCTAACTTGTAAAGACAAGTCGCCATCAACAGTAATACTGCTAAGTCGCTACTGATTAGTTAACTAAGTCGCGAATATTACTAAGTCGCTAACTTGTAATGACAAGTCACCACCAACAGTAATACAGCTAAGTCGCTACACATTAGTTCACTAAGTCGCTAACTTGAACGCACATAAAAGTAACAACTCGCCACGATGCACTTGTACACTAACTCGCTACCAAGAACATTGCTAAGTCGCCATCAAGAACATAATTTACGCAATCTAATAATCATCACCAATCAAACAATCATTCAACACCATTACATGGGCACACATAACAAGCTATATAGAACGGTTACAAATAAACATTTAACACACTTGCAATCGACAAATAACATCAAACTCAACACATTCAACCGCCCAATTGACGCAATACAAAAATCATTAATACATTCCAATAAAACCTAAACGACCATTATACACAAGAAAAATGATTCCATAAGAGCATATTCATTAGCAAACCTACGTGGGAATCAAGTGACACGGATCAAATGCTCGGAGGGATCTGTGTAAAAAGATGTGTTAGACTAGCATCTAAGACATATAATTGAGAGCAAAGAGTGAAAGATGCCAATCATACCACTTCTAAGTCGCTAGCTTGAATAATTAACGAGAGAAAGAGAAAAGTAATGTTTTAAGTTTTGAAAAAAAAAAATGGTAAGTCGCTAGGGTAAGTAGAAGAGATTAACCAAGAATACCAAGTTGTCACTTTCGGTCCCCGTGGTTTAGTGATTTGTTTAGCAACTCGCTATCAAAGGATTTTAATAAGTCGTTGAAGTTTTTCAAAGCAAGTTGCTAACATAGTCATGGTAAGTTGCTATCTAATCATATTATGAATAGTAGACATTTACAATCCATGGACTTATCGACTTATCGATAGCATACTAACACGTATAAGCACACTAACACAATGAACACTAACACAATGAGCACCATGAAACAAATAAGCATTCAATACATGGGTACACAAAGATCACCACAAAGGCAAGACAAGACAACAACCTCGCAATCGAGCACACAACATAACCATCATCGACGCAGATATAAACAAGATATCTTGAAAAAATCTCCCCTCAATCAATGTCAACAAGGACCATTGATTGACTTTAACCCACCTGTTATAAAATAAGAATATATCGCTTGTTCGAACTTCATCTATGATCCCGTATCATTATTGAATGACATTTCTAGGACCGTAGATGTTATCGATAACAAAGAATATATCCTTTATTAGATGGAGGTAAATGACTAAAAGTATGAACTTAAAAGAATGAAATATTTAAAAAGTATTAAACCAAAATGTATAAAATGTATTTAAAAAATTTCATTCATTTTTTTTATTAAACAAGTTGTATTTTTTTTTTTTTTTTTTTTTTGATTTGTACACGATTTATAAGACCGAGTCCCGATTCAAGATGAATAGGAGTCAAAGTAAGAGGTACATCAATTACGGCATGCTATAGCTCCCGAATGAGCTATATTCATTTCGATGGAAACCAAGTCATGAAGTTCCCGATTGAATTGAGCATTGTACCGAAAAGACCGAGAGCACATTGTACTAGAAGCACATGTAGAATTGCAAATGGATGGGTTAGTGACATGAATAATCTCACTATTGGATGTAACACGCTTAATATAGACGTATCATTATTAGAGATCCTTTTAGGCTCAATATACTTGAAGAGTTTTCCGTGGGCATCCACTTAAGGCAAGATCTAGGTATGTAAGTCCGTTTGGATTCTCGAGAACTTAAATAATCGCGGTGGGAATCCATTTGAAGCGACTACTAGTAGATTTGTATGTGTGCACTTCCTGTTTGACTATTTGTCCTTTTGTGATTAGTATGTTTCTTAGGGATTGATCACCAAATGATGTTTCTTATGAGAACTAGTCATACTTCTAGTATTTCGAACTTTGAGCTTTGAACATTTACCGGGTTTGAGATTCATCATATCGAACGAAGCAATGAAGTGACCGGTTTTGTCAAAACAACATTCTCATCAACTTGGGAGGCAAGCCTAGATTTCGATGGTTTAACTCTTTCGGTTCTAAAGGCATTAGGTCGCTTAACTCTCAGACGTTTAGAGTGGTTCGAATAGTTGACTTTCCCAAAGTTGATGGTTTTGCAAACTTAGTGTTCATCTTATTTCCAATAGATTTCCTAAGCTCATTTTTTAAGGCAACAATATTGAAGCTCTTATCCTGAATTTGGGCTTTGAGGTCATCAATGTCTTTCAACAAGATGTTAGATTGATTGATCAACTTGGAATTGGTCTCCTCTATGTTTTTCCTTAATGACTCATTTTCTCTTAATAGGTTGGACACACATAGAGCTAGTTCAGCATTTCTAGATTCAAGTGTATCACTCATCTCATGACAGTCATGCTTCTGCATATCTGAGAGAAGTAATTTCAGATTGCATATGGTTGAGTCTTTGTCCTGAATCTGGGTTTTTAATTGATTAATCTCAAAAAATTCTCGAAATTCTGGAAATTCCGGATTAATGCAAGATTTTTTTGCATAAAAGCTTTCATCTTTTTGATGTATTTCAATTTCCAATGAAATACAATGTTTTTCAAGAATTGAGTATTTGTTTGAAAGTTCATCATATATCCTTTTTTCAATCATGTCATTAGCTTTAATAGTTTTAGATTCAGGCTCAACCAAGAACGATTTCATAGTATTTTGTTCAGAATTAGAATCAGGTACATTAACATATGAATTACTCTGATTAGTTAAGTGTACCTCATCACATGAAACCTTTTCTGACTCTGAGTCTTTGAGATCAGTACAGTTGTCTTCATCCTTTTTTATTGCAACTGAACTTCTGCATTCGGTATCATTCATTGGTTCAACTGATCTATTGCATAACCTATCACAATCTTCCCATAGCATCACTTGACACCCATTCAATTCATTCAGCTTGTCATTCTCTTTAGCAGCTTCCTTAATGTATATTTCCACATTACCCATAAGTTGAATAAAGGTGTTTCTGAACTCATGAATTTCCATTCCAGTGTGTTTCTTGAATGAGATTTCATTCATGTCATCATCAAAATCGAGGAATATTCCCCGGATAAGTGGTCAAATTGATTGAAGATTACTTGAAGAGTCGCATTAGACTTATTAGTTGAGAGCTTTTCTTTGGTAATTTGAAACCTCGCTTGTTCCAAGTTAAGAAACACAGTTCTAGTCAAGATGGGAAAGTCCTGACGGAGGAGAGCACTGCTTGTTCGATCCATAGCTGTAGATAAAAGTAGTTTGAGATGCTGATGAAGTAGTTGAAAGGGCTCAATGTTGCATTCCATTAGCTTTGCATCATTGTTCATTAACAAGTGTGGTTCGTTGAGGTTTGACTCATCCGAAGGAGTTTATATCACAATTTGTTGAATCAATCAAGGTAGGACATTCGAAATACAACCGGTTTCATTGTTCAGGTATCATAGAGTTCAAGCACTTTGGAGATAAACGGGTCGTGATGTAGGACATTGTGGGTGGAGGAGTATCTGCGCATGAACGTCCACGGCTATAGTAGATATAAGTGTGGACATGTTGGTAGACATGTTTAAGAATTACACGGATTTTATAACTCTATGATTAAACCGGAAATAGATTCTTTCACGGATTTTACTAAATCAAGAGAAACCAACCAAGTCGCTAATAATCCTTGAACAAGTCGTTAAGTACTAAGTTGCTAAGTAATGACAAAGCAAGTCGCTAAGTTCCCAAGTCGCTACAAATTTTTGACAAAGAAGTCGCTACTCACCAAGTCGCTAAGTAGGCAAATCGCTAAAGAGCAACTCGCTAAGAACCAAGTCGCTAAGTAGTCAAGTCGCTAAATAGCAACTCGCTAGGCATCAAATAGCTAACACCAAGTCGCTACCAAACTTAACTACAAGTCGCTAAATTTCACCAAGTCGCTACCCGTAGTGGAGAATCCACTAAGTGTACTGTTTGTCGGCTTGTCTCACTAGACAAGTCGCTAAACCTAAGTCGCTACCAACATCAACTACAACTCGCTACCAAATTGCAAAGCAAGTCGCTAGCTAGAATAACACTCCGTGGGTCAAGTCGCTAGCTAGACAATCTTACAAACACCACTTTTCAATCCAAAAACAACCCAACCATGATGATTCAAGCTTACCAAATCAAAACCCAAGCACATACAATGATTCTAAACACAAAACTACACTCAAGTTTCAAACTTTAACACTAGAAATGATCCAAATGATGCAAAAACCACTAAACTTTTTCAAACTCTAAAATCACCTAAAAGTCACTAGAAATCCAAAGATATGTAAGAGATGATCAAACCATGGCTCTTGATACCATTTGTAATATATTGGATTTCAAATACACATCATAACACAAACACACATAGGCGTATAGATGATTTCTAGAGAGAGAAAGTGGGATGTTTTAGAAAGAGAAACTTGTGGAATATTAGATTCCAAAATGAACATCCAACCCTCTACCTTGCAAGGTAGAGGGTATTTATAGGTTACAAAATAAACGACCTCCTGACGGCCTGTGGATCAGGTATACAATGGGTAAAGACCCGTCCTTCCTCCACGGTGTTGCACTAAACTAAATAGCTAACTAAATAACTTAGTAAATAACGTAATGTCTACGAGCTAACTTATGCTAGATAGTATTTGGGGTGACCGATACTTCATTATGGAATTTTCTAATTCCTAATCTTCGTACCACGGATCCCACAGATCCTTCCTTTGTGGGATCCGTCAGGCAATTTCAGGATCCGTCTGTCGGTGATGATTATTTAGCAAAGGTGATATACCAAAAAATGCTAAATATAAGAGTAAGATATGTATACAAACAACAAACACATACTCAAAGCAATATGGCAAATAAGTTATCATTCAAATAACAAAGAGATAATCAAAAAAAATCTAAAACTAAGAGAATGATTTAGCCATACATTTTCTACTAATACTAATAAGTTACTAAAGCCTAGAATGCAACAAAGTGCTTGAGTCTAAGGATGAGTAGACTTGTTGATTTGGTCCAATCTTTCAAGAATATGATTAAACATGAAATGCAACTCATTTCGTACTTCTTGAAGAAGTCCTTGGTTGATTAGACACTTAGAGCAATTATTGTCTTTATTTGGAATCGAAGGAAAATGGATGTTTTGAGGAGGCTCTATGAATGATGGTGGGGTTTCATTAAGATAAGTAGGGTGAGGTTCTACTAAGGATGAGGGTGGTGGTAATGGATATTCCTCCATAGGATCAAGTCCTTGGTGGTTCCTTGTTTCCAATGATGGACTAGTCGGTGTTGTAGGTGGTTCCCTATTTAACGAGAAAGTTGGTGAGTTGGATGTTCTCGGTGGTGAATGCTCTAATGAATAGAGATTTGGGTGAGGAAGAGGCTCGTTGAATGAGTGTAATCCATGCTCTAGGAATGAGGGCTTAGATGGTTTGCTAGAGCTAGCCATGTTTGGTTTTGAACTAGATGACCCTTTTTCTAGCCTAAAAGGTTTAATGCTAATTCTTGCGGTTCTCTTAGCAATTGTTGAATGGGTTTGTTGAGGTGGAATTCTAGCATTGTTATCTCTTACGGGAGATGATTCGGTGGATGAAATCTCATAAATCATGTGACCCTTTCTTTTGGATGAGCCTTTAGTTGAGGAGTTGTTGCTAAGTGCTTTGGTCATGGTGATGGTAAGGATGCAATATAGGCTTCTAACTACTGATTTTTGAGAGCTAGGTGAGAGTGCTGATTTAACCTTAAGAGTCTTTGGTTTATAAAGGATAATTTTGAATTAGGGAATTAAATTCTTGACCACTAAGAGGATTAAGCATGCACTTAGGATATTGTTCAGCTCTAGAAGTACATTAAATGGTAACTAAAAGTGGTTAGATAACCAAAAGGTGGCTTAAATTTGAAGAGGAAGGCTGATTAAAGTCTTTCTGCAGACACAGATCACATGGATCCCTCTCACCAGGGATCTGTCTGGTTATATACCAGGGATCCGTTTGTCAGACAGATACTTGATGAGATGAATATGCTTTTTGTAAGGTTTAGTACCTATGTATCTTGAGGTTTTGACTTTCCTTTGATGTCTTGAGTGGTGGATGTCTTAAATACTCAACTATTAGGGGTGAGGGTGCTTAATGATGGTTTTTGGAGTTAAAAGTGGACTTTAGATAATCTAACTAAGTGCTTGAGAAGAATACTATTTGATTTGATATGAAAAGTGATGGTAATTAGTCCTAGAAGTCAGATGATGGCTCAAGAAAAATTTAATAAAATCTTAAAAAATAGAGAAAAATGAAAAACTAGTTTTGAGCTTAGTTTTGAGTTAAAAGTAACTAAACTCAATTTGCTAAAATTGATGGACATATCAAATTAAGTGTTATATGATGTGATGAGTAATGTGTGAGCGGAAATGTGGGGAGTTTTGATGAGTTGATAAATCAAACATACTTTGAAATAGATTCTAGGTAAGCTATGGGTGAGTGTGAAGCTTTCAAATGCTTAAGGAATACTTAGTTGGTTCTAAGGTCTTATGTTTGACTAGTGTGAGGTGATCTAGTGAGTCGCTTTTTGATGTAAGGAGGTCCAGATTGCTCATCTCGGGTCACAGATCCCACGGTTCCCTTTGGGAGGATCAGCTAGTTATATTGCCGGGATCCGCCTCATCGCAGATCAAAAGGCTTTCAAGAAATGTGCAATTTTGCACTCTTAGCAAAATGCTTCTCCTAGTTGTTTTTACAAAGACTAAATGCAGGAACCCATCAAATATAATGCATAGCACATGTGGGGGAACTAAAGGTACCTAAAGATGAGTGACAACGACTACTTGAAGAAGTCGTAAAATCTCATCCTACACGTTCCTAAGTTAAGTTTGTTCAATGCCAAGTTATGGAAATAGCTACATACTACATCCTACACTACATAAGTATTTGTTTAGATGTTACAACCCATCGTTTCAAATTGTTTTCACAAATTAAGGTCCTATGACCTTACCTTACTTCTCCACCACTTCCCGTCTTCATCCCTCCTCCACTCTTTATCACACCATCTCTACTTCTTTTTCTTCAAGAAGTTGGCGAAGCACTTGAAGATTCCCTTGGTTTGTTGCCATTCGGGTGATGCGCTAGGAATGTCCAGCAATTGATTGATGTAATCCAAGGGGTCGAGATCGGTATTTTCGAGTGGGTTGCTACTACCTTCACCTTCTCTTTGCCTCTCCCTTTCATCCGAGGAATCCGTGGGTGGGTGAGGCCTTTTGCCTTCCACCATAAACCTTGTAGTTCTACCCTCGGTCAATGACACCATAACTTTATTGCAAAAGCTATGATCATAGGATTGCGGAGAAGGATCTAATGCAAAGATGAATTTTGCAAGACGAGTTAGGAGCATTGCGTACGGGAGTACCATTTTGTCCATGCTTTTTACACTTGACATTCTCTTAATCATGTAGTAAGCAAGGTTGAAGCGAGTCTCGGTCACTAGGCAATAGATCATAAAACTTAGGCATGCGTTGGGGTGATCCTTGTTTCCTACTAGGCACAACACATTCTCCCTCACCAAAACTTCCCATTTTCTATACAATGCGTACATCTCGGAGAGCTCCATTTGAAAGGATCCCTATAGATCACTTTCAATTCCTAGTGACCCTTGATGGGGATGTTTGGCATGAACACGTGTCCTCACCGTGGTTGCTTCCGGATTAACATGTGGTAGATTTCATGATTATCAACCATAGTGTGTATCTCTTCCAAAGACCACTCATTGGAAAACATGCAAACACCTTGATATGGAACCCCTACTATTCTTCGAAACTCTACGACCGAGACGGTGTACTCATGGTCATTAATGATGAAGACAATCGAGATAGACCCATCATCATTTCTAACTATCCTCATTGTCTTGTAGAACTCGAGTACGAAAACCGGGCAAATTTATTCGTTTATGTCCAATAAACAATCAAAGTCAATGGTCCCAAAAACTTGTCTCATGTCGGTGTTAGCAAGAAATGATGGTTCTACTACTTGACCTTCATGAAAAAGTCTCTTTTCGAGCATTTTGAAAGCTTTCCTATCTTCCTGGCTAAGTCCATCTTTTCTATGGTACATTGGTATGTAATGAGAGGTATCTTGATAGTCTTGTTGTCGGTTACTTGGCATGATTGTTCCTAAACAACACAACTACAATGTGGTGTTAATTGTGAATAGTAACCTAAAGGATTTGATCACAATTTTGCTCAAATCATTTTTATTGAATTCAAGAAATGAGTTTAATTTGTATTAACAATGTTAATTCTTTGATTTGGATTATCTTAGAAAACAATGTCGTAACAAATTATGATAAACCCATTTGAACCCAACTTCTAAAAATGAAGAAATTGTAATCCTAGAAATCAAGGAATTAAATTAACAATGTAGTGAAGATTATACTTACACAAGAGATTGTTATGCTTGAAGGAAATGATCAAATTGCTCCCGTGAATGTGAATTGGGTTTTTGTTCATGAGTCTTTGAAGGAAAGTGATTGTGGAACATCCACGTGATCATTACTAACTTATGATGTCTTCTATTGCACGGATCCCTCTCATTAGGATCTCGCTAGTTCAAGCTCGTGGATCCGCTTGACAAAAAAAATCGCTTTAAGCATTCCTTGATAACTTTGGTTTGGGAGTTCTAAAATGCCTAGAGTTTGATGTTTAAGCTCTATAACTTGTGATTTGAGGTTTTGACGGTTTAATACTAATCCTATTTGACGTATTTCCCTTTTAAAGAATTAGTCACAATTCTAGGGAGGTTTAATAAAATCCCATTTTATCATAATATAAGAAATTTCACATGGATATTCATTGACATAGATGAAGTGTCAATAATCCCTTCGTGATGAATAATGATTGAGGCTATCGAATAACCAATATATCATTATTATAGATTAGTAGTGTACTATTCTTGATGATGGCTTTAATATAGATAACTACTCAAGTAATTACTACTAAAGATTAATTAAACAACTAAGATTTTAACAACAATAAAACAAATATAAATTATTAACGATCATACCTTTGCTAAATTTTTTTCTTAAGGGAAGAAGTATTTAGAGAAAATGCTTTGTGATCTTCTTGGAATCTCCAGATCCATGTGTGAGAAGAACAATGCTAAACATTCTTTTTACGAAAAGAAATATTTAGATAGTTTCTTCATGATCTTCTTGGTATGCCCAAATCCAAGTATGGAGAATTCTTAACAAGGAAAGTATTAGAACATTCTATCATTGTCCAACAATAAACACTATAATGATTTTTTAAAACATGACTTGAAAAATCCTTCTTTGTTGTTTTCAAACATACACGGATCGTATCAAGTTTTTAAAGTACAACATACTCTAAGAAACTTGGTAACGAAGCTCTAATGCCAATTGTGGAAAACTAGAAGGGTGGGGGGGGGGGTTTGAATAGTTTTACCAATTTAAAACTTCCTTTTAAAATATTTAGATTGACTTATGTCAATCTACTTAGATGTGTATGCTGGATGTTGATAGATAGATATATAAAAGTGTAATGAAAGATAAAGAGTAAGAAGCACATAACCACGACACGAGTATTTATAGTGGTTCGCCTACAAGGACACCTTCCTTGCCCTACTCCACTCCCGAGTCACCTACTCAAGAGTTCGTAATCACTACACGACACCAACTCCTTATGGCGGAGAAGCCTTCACAACGTCGCCTACTCTTTTCCCGTACTAGGCTAACCACGGGTTCTTTCACACCAAGGTGAACCACACCTACCACAACGTCGCCTACCTTTTATCCGGTACTAGGCTAAGTAATCGAGTTCTATTACAATGGAGGAACTACTACCCAACACTACACAACACCTAATACCAAAGGAGACCCACCCTTATTACAACACCATCAAGGATACCAACATCCTTGGAAGTAAACAATCACTATATGTATAACGATGCACCTCATTGATTATACGACCTAGGCATTCTTCACTAATGCCACTTGATTTGTTTTCTAGGCATCCTTCACCAATGCCCTTGACACAACGCTTGGCACCTTTCACTAATGCCTTCGCCTTGACACCTTTAGCATTCTTCACTAATGCTCTTGACACGGACGTTAAGCATCTTTCACTAATGCTTGCCTTGACTCTTCGGCATCCTTCACTAATTCCTTCGACACAACACTTCTATGGAGAAAGAAAGAACTATCAACAAGAGAACCTCAGTAGTCTTGATGATGACGAAGCATGGCAACTCATGGACTTGAGCTTTCTTGACTTCAAGAAGTGGTGATCTCGCCTTTAAGAGGAACCTAGAGAATCACACAAAACCAAAAGACAACTACCTAGAAAGATCCCTTAGGATCGTTGGTTAGAGAGTTACAATACTTGGGGAAAGTATGTAAGAGTGGCAAGCCAAAAGGAAGAAATGGCTCACTATTTATAGAGGAGAAATGCTTATCGCTCCCCGGATCCTCACGTATCCTCCCACAAGGGATCCGTCTAGTGTAAAACTAGGGATTGTGGACGCCTCTTTGCCCATGGGCATTTTGGTTATGGGTCATGGGTTATGGGTTATGGGTTGATCCATGGTTCTTTTATTAGATACAATGTATCTTATGAGTGCAATGCACCTAGTCAAATGGATATGGGTTAATACCATGGGTTATGGATATGTTCCATGGGTTGTAGTTTTTACCCATTTATAATACATACTAGTTGTGTATATATATTTGCCCAATATGTAAACACTAGTTGTTGTACATATGTATTACTAAATCATAAAATCACTTATGCTTGTTTTAGTGTTTTATGTGAAAACGTAAGTTTGTTAGAAAACTATTGGCTCAAACTATTTACGTATTTTAATTGTTTCATTAAAATGATTTTACGTTTGTTATCGACAAAACATTAGAAGATCGTAAAATATAAATAAACGTTTTTACGGCTTATTTGTATTAACATTAAGGTCTTTTTCTTACCATCTAATTATTGGTATGTCTATAATCATAAATATGAACTTTTCAAGTTTAGAGTCTAAATAATGCATATATGCATTTCTTTATAGAGGAAAAGAAACCTTTTCTAAACCATTTGCATGTGTAGGACAAGCGAACCCTGGATAAAAGTTGTGTTATGTCTAAGGACATAGTGTAAAAATGCATGTGCTCAACATCCGAATAAACCATAATCATTAAACTCATTTTTTAGCCTGAATTTGCCAATTACTTGCATTTTTACTCTGCATACATGTTATGAAATGAGTCGTTATGAGTTTTCAACAATGTTTTTTATTTTATTTTTTTCGTGAAAACCGGTGAACATATATTAAGCATCAACAAAGTACATCAATAATGAAGCTTAGTATAGATGCACCTATACGAGCATACAACAAACAAACAATAGATCTAAACTTTAAAGAACATTATCATACAAAGTTGCACTAATAGATATTTCAGTATCACACACAAACAACTTCTCCGATGCAAAGATCCGCTCTCGATAGCATACAATTCTTCAAATGCACACCTTTATTCACCAACGTCATAACCTCATGATATACATTTTCTTGATTAAAGAATTATAAAGGTGTACTAAAATATTTTGTGTACTCTTGTAGCAATTTTAGAGAATGTAAGAATGTATTAAAAATAATTGTTTGGTGTGTCAGGTACATTGTGTGTCCATGCAAGTTATGAAATGTGTTTAATAAATTAATGACTTTACGTAAGTAAAAATGCAAATGCCATAGTATTTAAATTAAGTATCAGAGTAGTGTAAATGTACTGAAATGTGACAGACTAAATTTAGTTTGAAGTCCTAGTGCACAAGATGGTTATTCTTAGTTTTACGTTTACTTAATTAGAAAGTTATGCGTAAATCATTCTCAGTTAATTTTCAAAATAATAAATTTGAGCTTAATAACCAACTTTGACATGTAAAATAGCGGTTTGTCACATGAGAAGAGGTTACGACGTAGTTACACTCTCCACTTACGCTATAACCAAGAATTAAAACAAAAAGACCATGTCAATGTAACCATGGATTACGAAGTAACTATCACATTAGGTTACGCCGTAATATTCTGAACACTTAGAGATTTTTATGGCTAAGAAGGTTACGCCGTAACCAATTTATGAGGTTACGGTGTAAAATGGGAACATAATGTGACTTATGATATGGACGAGATTACAACATAACCAAAGAATGAATATTACGGTGTATATGAAACCCTAGGTGGTTACTGATAACTACCTATTTTAGTTACGCCGTAAATGTCTATTTTTGAATAAGATCATGGATGACTACACTAGTTACGGCGTAACCACAACTCGAGGTTACGTCGTAGCTATGTCCACCCTATAAATACCAACCCTATTTCCAACATTTTACATATCTTTTTCACCACAAACCAACAGAGAACGAAGTAGTTTCACAAGGGAGATTTACAACAGCATACAGAGCCATTTCCAAGAGATAAATCACACGATAATATAAATAAGTTTTAGCAATTATTATTTCATTTACATTTACGATTCCATGTCTTTCACTTCAATGCAATACATTGAATATTGTGTTCTTATTAATATGATCGGCTAAGCACCTCTGGTGCTAGCCTAGTTATGATTCCTTTCATGTTTTGATTATGTTTTCATGCTTTTAATATTGCTTCTAGTGTGTACATACATAGTTTTTTTATAGATCCTGTAGGATATTGGATTTCACATACACATCAAACCATAACACAAAGTGGGCGTATAAAGGTGAGTTCTAGAGAGAGAAAGTTAGAGGTTTAGGGAACTTTAGTGAGAGAAAGAAAAGATCTTATTATGAGCTCCAACTCTACCTTGGAAGGTAGAGAGTATTTATAGTCTTACAATAAAATGCCACACAACGGGTCATGGATCGGGCATACAGGTGGGTAAAGACCCGTCCGTCCTCCACGGTGTTACTTAACTAAATACTACTTAGCTTAAAATAACTAATACTACGAGCTTAACGATTACATATACTTGAGGTAACCGACTCTTTAATACATGGAATTTCTAATTCTAACAATCTCCCCAAGGGAGGTCACCTCAAACATATACTAAAATTACATAGAATACAAACAGATATAACATTAACAATTTTTCTTGCATTCTTGAAGGAGCACTTTGTTCAAGCTCAGAGACAATGATTCTTCTCATTGCATGTTTGGTTAATCCAAGTGGAGGTCTTTACCGATCCACGTGATAATAGTTTTGAGCCGACTTTTGAGATCATCACCAACAAAAATCTCGAGTCATCCATTGTGGTGTTGGTATTATGTGATGTTGTGACTTTCGGACCGACATGCTCACATTCGGATCATGATATCTTCTCATCGAGTAGTGGAAGCTTCGTTGATTCATGATATTGGCGCAGCAGTAGCGTAAGCATGGAGTGAAAATATCGAGTCATTGATGCACTTATCATGATTTCTTTTGAGATGAATGTGTAGTGTGAGCATGCGCTATGGATTGACCGCTTCATTCTCGATCACCAGAAATGTCGGGTGTACCGCATAAAATGCTTAGCAATAAAGCGCACAAAAGTGTCTTTGATCACTTTCGTTGAATTGAGGTACACGCCCACGGTTCCCGTTGATCAAGACAAGTACCGCTCGCGATCGTATAATTTCAAGAATTTCCTTGACAGGTTTCGCAATGCTTCTAGTCGTTCTCAAACCGAACGCCTCAAAGAAGACAACACGGAGTGAGTGAACCAAATGAATAGAAATTCACCGATTGATGAAAAGAGATTTGAAAACAATCGTGTATCGCACAATAGAAATTGTTTTGCAATACAACGAAGGTTTTAATGAAAATCAATTATCAATCATAAGCACCTTTTGATTTGAAATATTCGACACGGTCGATGTGCTAAAGAAAGAGTTTTAAGCACAATGACCGGTTTTCAAAGGTATCCGTCAATCCATAACCGAACCATGATTGATTCAAAAGATTGAATCGCTCCATTGTTTCTGCTTCATTGTCACATGGTTGATCTATTGAATAGATCTCACATGCCACCCACTAGGAGCTTGTTTGATGTTGGCTCCGAAGGCTTTCCATCTTCATTGTGAATATGTTTGCATATCACTCATGTAACATATTGGATTTCACAAACACTCTAAACCATTATCAAAGTAGGCGATAAGTATGTTTTAGAGAGAAAGTTCTAGAGAGTTTAGGAACTTAGTGAGAACTATAGTGAAAGATATTATTATGAGCTCCAACTCTCTACCTTGGGAGGTAGAGAGTATTTATAGTCTTACATAAACGCCACACAACGGGCTATGGATCGTGCATACAGCTGGGTAAAGACCCGTCTGTCCTCCATGGTGTCACTTAACTAAATACTACTTAACTTAAAATAACTACGACTAGGAGCTTTCTAACGATTACATATACTTGAGGTGACCGACTCTTTAATACCTTGAATTTCTAATTCCTAACAATCTCCCTAAGGAGGTCACCTCAAACATATACTAAAATTACATTGAATACAAACAGATATTTCATTAATAATTGTTCTTGCATTCTTGATGTAGTACTTTGCTCAAGCTCGTAGTCATTGATTCCACTCATTGCATGTTTGGTTAATCCAAGTGGAGGTCTTTATCGATCCACGTGATAATAATTTCAAGCCGCCTTTTGAGATCATCACCAACAAAAATCTCGAGACATCCATTTTGGTGTTGGTATTATGTGATGTTGTGACTTTCGGACCGACATGCTCAAATTCGGATCATGATATCTTCTCATCGAGTAACTAAGCTTTCGTTGATTCATGATATTGGCGGCCAGAAAGCGTAAGCATGGAGTGAAAATATCGAGTCATTGATGCACTTATCATGATTTCTTTTGAGATGAATGTGTAGTGTGAGCATGCGGCTATGGATTGACCGCTTCATTCGATCGACGCAAACGCCGGGTGTACCGCATAAAAAGTTAGCAATAAAGCGCATTTAAAGTGTCTTTGATCAATTTTGTTGAATTGAGGTACACGCCCACGGTTCCCGTTGATCAAGACAAGTACCGCTCGTGATCGTATAATTCAAGAATTTCCTTGATGTGGTTTCGCACCGCTCTAGTTGTTCTCAAACCGAACATCTCAAAGAAGACAACACGGAGTGAGTGAACCAATAAGTAGAAATTCACCGATTGATGAAAAGAGATTTGAAAGACAATCGTGTATTGCTCAATAGAAATTGTTTTGCAATACAACGAAGGTTTTAATGAAAATCAATTATCAATCATAAAACACCTTTGATTTGAAATATACGAACACGGTCAATGTGCTAAAGAAAAGAGTTTTTAAGCACAATGACCGGTTTTCAAAGGTATCCGTCAATCCATAACTCGAACGTGATTGATTCAAAGATTGAATCGCCCATTGTTTCTGTTCGGTTGTCACATGGTTGATCTATTTGATAGATCTCACATGCCACCCACCGTGAGCTTGTTTGATGTTGGCTCCAGAAGGCTTTCCATCTTCATTGTGAGTATGTTTGCATATCACTCGGATGTTCGCAATACCACAAGGATAATGCGTGGGACTCAAGATAAAATCTCTTTCCACATTGTGTGAAACAGAGTCTTCAATGAAAGTGTCCTAATGAGATTTATTGATGATCTCGTGGCTCTAGACTCAATATGTGCATATTTGGATCCTATGCGGAGACTAGGAGAGGGTCTCCTTCTTCAATATCAACAATCTCTAAGAGAAAGTCGATAGATAATGTCGGTTCCCGTGAGAATGAAACAAGTCCTTTTAAGAGGAACTTGAGTGGTTTGGAAAGTTGAAGTGCGCATGCGTCACCGGGTCCATGACGCCTTGTCTTCAATACCGATGTTACCATCGTTAGCATATGAATTGAACCCGTTTACGCCTAAAGTTGAATATATGGAGGCTATTTGTTTTCACCCTTTTCTCATTCAATTCTTTTAATTCTTCAACCCTTCAAGTTGCTTACCGAGACTTCATAGCTAGAACTTTGTTGGGTTTGTTCCAAGACTAGCTCTATCTCATCCGCATTCTTCCCATTTCTCATTTTCTCCTTTTATCATCATACCTAAGAACTCTACACTAACTAGTGGATAGTCCTCGGTAGATCCCTCCGGTTCGGCGGATCATGGGAACACATACCTAACCTTATCATCCTTATATCACCGTACATAAAGTAAAGTTGGTCGGTCTATTTGGTATTGTTCATCCGCCATTTGAACCAATTGAAAACCATTTGAAAATCAATCCAATATCGGTGATATATTATCAAAACATTTTGTACTGAATTGTTTTTGATATTTTTAGAACAAGTGCTCCCCTCAACATGTGCATCAAATGTTTGAAATCGTTTTGCACACGGAGGCAAGAGGAAGAATTAACTTCTTTGATTACCATTTTCTAAAGATATCAACATCACTTCCTAATCGAATCAAGTAGATAAAGCATTTTGGGAAGGATGAGGTTTTCATGATTTTGCTCCCCTCAATATGTGCTTCTAGGTTTGAAAAGAGTTTTGCACATACTAGAGGAACCCGCATATGAGATAAGTGATCACGCTTCAAATCATGGGTTTAAGATAGATGCTCCCCTCAACATGTGCATGGAAAATTTGAAATCGTTTGTCACATGTGGAAGGAGAGCTTGTACATCCTTATAAAACCATTTACCGAATTATCGCTTTAAATCCAATTTAAATCACACATTCTCCCCGATCACAATTATCAAATCATTTGAGATTTGTGATCTCTTATAGATTTAAATTGATTTTGAAAGCTTTAAGGAGAATTGTGACTTGATTATGAAAGCGTTTTATCGATAAGGATCGGATTTTAAAACTTTAAACTCCATTGATAAAACATGCATGTATATCTTTTGAAAACAATTGAATGCCAAATAACTTTTTAATTTAATTGAAATCATTCTCCCCTCAATCAATGACATAGGTTGTTGATTGAGAGATTGATATTTTGACAAATAAGTCCGATGATTATCAAAAATAGAGACCGAGTTATTTTTCAAAGCGTTAGTTTTCAATGAGATAAATGTTTATAGAATCGAGCATGGAATTTTGAAAATATGATAAAGAATGACTCGTTCTTTCTTTAAAAAGCGGGTTATTGCTCAAATGACAATAAACCATTGTTTCTCTTTCTCCCAAAATATTTTTTGTTTTTGTTTTTTTTTTTTTTTTTGTTTTGTTTTTTTTTTTTAATTCGAACAACATCTAAAGTCCCGTGTCATTCTTTGAATGACAAACAAAGACCGTAGATATTATCGAACCGAGAAAAACATAACAAATTGACAATATTTTTGAAGATTTTTCAATTTTTCGATTTTTATGGATTTTGAAGGTTTTATATTTTTCTATTTGATTTTGAGGGTTTTATAATTTTGTATTTTGTTTTTCGAATAGATATATACAAGAGATAGATGAAGATAGACCTTTACTCCTCGCCTTCCTCCTCAAGACGTTTGAGTGTTTCGGTTGAAGGCTTTTCAAGCCAAGACGTGGAAGAATAAACTCAAAACGTTCTCTTGGAAGAGCTTTGGTGAAGATGTCTCGCTAACCGATATTCGACCTCACAAAATAGAGTTCCACCACACCTTTTCCACTTGTTCCGATGAAATGATGTCGAATGTCGATATGCTTAGCTCTTGAGTGTTGAACGTTATTGCATGAAAGAGCAATAGCACTTTTATTATCACAAGACAGAGGATTTTGTTGAATACAAAGCCATAGTCGATAATCGAGATCTCATCCAAAGGATTTGAGCACAACAAGATGACATGGCTATGTATTCTCCTCTGTAGAGGAAATAGAAGTACTCATTTGCTTCTTTGAAGACCACTCACAAGCTTATCACCCAAAACCGAGCACCTCCGCACGTACTTTGACGTGTATCTTGACAACCCGCATGATCAAGATCTCGATAGGCCGTTAGTGACATACCGGTGTCCTTTGGGTACCAAAGTCCCATATTGATGGTTCCTTGAAGATACCGAAGACCCGCTTAACCGCTTCAAGGTGCTTTTTAGTAGGCTTAGCTCGGTATCTAGCACACATGCACACAATGAACAAGATGTCCGGTCTACTAGCCGTGAGGTACATCGTGATCCAATCATACTACGATATTTCGTTTGATCTACCATGATCCCCGAGTGGTCCTCATCCGAGTTTGGTTCGCTCAATCATGGGAGTGTCAACAGGTCACTAGAATCAAATCCAAATTTCTTTAAAATCTCATTTGCATATTTAGATTGATTTATGAAAATGCCTCCGGACTTTGTGAAATTTGTAATCCCAAGAAAATGACATTTGTCCCATCATTGACATTTGAAATTTTGAACCCATTTCATTAGAAAACGATCACATTCCATTGGGTCGGTCGAGGCAAAATAATATCATCAACATAAATTTGAACGTGAATTAAGTGTTTGCCGACTTTCGGTGAACAAAGTAGGATCAATCGCTCCTTTGTAAATCCGGTAGATAGAAGAAACTTTGATAGTGTATCATACCATGCTCTAGGAGCTTGCTTCAAACCATATAGGGCCTTTTTCAAGCGATAAACATGAGTAGGATGCTCGATTCACAAAACCTTCGGTTGGTGACGAAACCACTTTAAGATCTCCATTAAGAAATGCCGTTTCACGTCCATCCGATAAACTACCATGTTCTTACTAGCAAGATTAGCCAAGAAGATTCGATCGCCTCGATTCGAGCAACAGGAGCAAAAGATTCCTCAAAGTCTATACCTTCTTCTTGACGATAACCTTTAGCCACTAACCTAGCCTTATTTTTCAAAACATCACCATGCTCATCAAGCTTCACTTTGAAGATCCACTTAAGAGCAATGATCATAGCACAACTGGAGTCGGTACTAATTCCCATACATCTAATCGATCAAACTCATGAATTTCATCTTGCATGGCATTGAACCACCTATCTTCATTCATGGCGGTTTTAACATCTTTAGGTTCGATCTTTGAGAGTACGGAGTTGAAGAAGCACCATAAGGCATCGGTTGCAAGTTGTTTCCGTGTGGATACCGGACGAGAGGATTTCCAATGATGTTGTCTAATGGATGATCATGAGTCCATTTTCCGAGGTGTTCATGTGGTAGTTGTTGAGGGACCAAGTAGCGAGTTTGATGTCTCCCGAAGAAGATGGTTCGATGAAGATTCGTGAGCAAATATGTTTTCAAATGGAGCATCTTCGAGAGTAGCAAAGGGATTAACTTCATCATTGATGCCGAAAATGGCCCATGATGTACATTCGAAGATTGATGATTTGTTGATGAGATCAAGTTGATCGGCAAGCGCGCTTGACTTAATGATATTGAGACCAAGGATTGACTTCATTCACGTGAATATGAGCACCTCTGTTGTGGAGTTGAAGGATCATTAGCACTTGGCTCATAAAGTTCATCAAACATAGGATCAAACAATTTCTTTAAATCATCTTCGATGGAGGTACATATGGAGTTTCTTGAGAAGAGTTTGGAACAAGGGATGAACCAATGGGACTGTTTTGAAGTGCGGGTCCCGAATGGATTGTCCAGAGCCGTACATCAACATCTTCATTTTATGAACCAATGAGATTGACCGCTTGTCTATTTAGGGAACAATACATCAACATCTTCATTTTACCAAGTGCATTCCGCTTATCTCCCATATAACCAATCACCCATAATTTACACACGCACTCCAACCGTAGTAGAGACAACGACATCACAAGAATCGGTTGAATCATCGATCTCCTCTACGGATGTCAACTCCGAATATCATGATTAAGCTCGATCATGTGAATACGTTGTGCGACCTTGATGTTCACATATCTCTCCTCCGATGGTTGCGATCTCATTGGAATCATCATTACATTGTGTACATGAAGCACTAACCGAAGCACTTTATCATAAATCATATTGAAGATGTCGATAAGCACAATCATCTCACGCCCAAATATTCTTTAAAATAGAGAAGAACAAAAATAAGCTCAAAGGAGTCTTGTGAGAATCAACTCTTATAGAAACTCTCTCGACTATCTTTATCAACCCATATGCGATAATTTGAAGTGACCATTGTTGAAGAAAACCGGATATACCAAACTTGAAACCAAGTCGAATTCCCGCATTTGTATCTTAAGCTTGCACTTAATGATGGAAGAACGGTGTTGAGAATTTATGCTTCAAGCAAATCTCTAAGTACTCACAACTCAAACAAAGTATGAGACATTAACACCTCTTGAGATTATCCACATCGTCATCGTATGTGACATCGAGTAAAGCAACGTAACTCCTAATAGTGATAGTTAACCGTGTCTTCAACCAACCACCCCGATCACCGGTAACTAGATAAACCAAGTCTTCAACTCAAAATCTTAAGCCCGAGCAAGTTATCAAATAAGAACACGCCTTTGTTGAAAGTCAACTTCAATCTCAAATAAGTGATAAATGATTAACTCAAGTCATCAACTTGTGTCAAATGCCCAACACGTGAAAACAACATACAATCGGATGTACATTAACCCATCGAATGAACCGAACAGATGATTTCCTCAACATTAATGCATTCTTCCTTAAGGTATACATGTTGAAACCGATCTAGAAGATTCACCAATAATGTCTTTGAGCGGATGAGGAAGTCATTTTCCTTAATGTTCATGTGGTTGATTTATAGCGACCTTCACATTGTGAGGACCAATAATCCGCGAAGATTTGGCAAAGGAATACCAAGGAGCGGATCATTATTCATGAACAGTAATCCGTGAAGATTTGGCAAAGGAATACCAAAGAGCGGATCATTATTCATGAGTGCAACTGCAATATTCTGATAGTCATTATCAACGCCTTAAGGAATAACTAGAGATTGGGCTTCTTGAGTAGTCTGAGTTGTACTTCTTGGATGATCAACATTCGCTAGCGGATGGAAATACTCATCAAACAAATCTTGAAACAATGAATCCCAAGCAATAAATCCCATTTATCCTTAGTGAGTGAAACATTAGGCGTTGGAGGAGAGTCATCAAACATAAAGTCGTATGACCATTAATCAAATATCCATCATCATGTAGTATATTCACTCTTCTCCCCCTCAAAAATTGCATCTGAAGGTGCCATTTTTGATTTGAACAAGTGAATAAGAGTATACACCCATGAACGTAGATCCACTTGAGGGTTGAAAGAGCATGGAAAAACATGAAGCTTGTTGATGAAGACTGTCGATGAGAATGGTCATGAACATGAAGATTTCTCTTCTTTTGAAGATAAAGCGCACTGAAGCGTACACCTTTCTTTTCTTTTTGAGGAACGGGGCCTGAAGAGATATCTGCAGACGCCATAATGATGAAGTACGAGGCCCGAATCGATGTGAATGTATCGTCATAGCCGGTTGAATATCAAGGTTGAGTTACTAGAACCCGTGAATTATGAGATATCAATCCTTGTGTTATCCATACTTTAAACCACCCATGTATTGAAGGATCAAGTATCTCGCAATGAGTAAGGACTACCTTCACTAACATCACAAGCTTGATTGCATATATTTTGGTTAGTGACATTAGTATCCAAACCCTTTGGGGTTTCACGGTCAACCTTGATTTTGTCATCGAAAACACCTTCCGGTAGGAATCCACCTAAGTCCAAAGATCCTTAAACATTCTACCGCATGGTATCCACTTATGGCAAGATCTAGGATTGTAAGGCTTCTTATGCATAGTGGAAGACTTATCCTTGTTCCTAGTTTCCAAAGATTTAGCAGTTGGTATCCATCTAGGCGAAGTTTTTGGTTTGTTTTGCTTCATAACATGTTGAACCTTAGTCACATTAGTAGTCTTAGTGGATTGTACCTTGGCATGTGAATTAGGAAAATGTTTCTTATATGGAAAAGACTCAGAATTTCTAGTTTTGTTTTCTACATGCTTAGCATTCTTATGCACATAACTACTATTAGATGCACGCCAATCCCTAGTCTTTTGAGTGTTCCTAGGTAGTGGTTTACAACTACTAGTAGCGCCTTGAAATCTCGTGAGAATTCCTCACCCTAGGTCTTGCACCTAAAATTCCGCCTTTTGAATCATGCCTTTTTCCTAGCTTTTTCTAGATAATAGTTCTTCCACAAGTCATTCATATCATATGAATTATGGGTTTTAATGCTTGGTTTTGACACTCGCTTTTGAACTAATCCTAGAGGTGCTTTGGGAGTAAAAGTAGTGCATGTTGAGGATTAGAGGAACTAGAAGCATGACTCTTAGGTAACACAGTGAAGTGACCGGTTTTGACAAAACTTGTTTCTCATCAACTTGGGAGGCAAACCGTGTTTTGAAAATTTTGGTCTTTCGGATATAAACGCAGAGGTCGCCTAACAACAAACCGGTTTCTAATGGGATGAGAAACTGGTTTCCCAAGGTTGATGGTTTTGTAAACTTAGTGATCACATTTTTCCTATAGTTTTCCTAAGCTCATTCTTTAAGGCTACAATAGCGAAACTCTTATCCCGAAGTTGAGCTTGAGTTCATCAATTTTTCTATCAAAGAGTTTGTTTGTTCGATTGACTTAGTTCTAGCTTCTTTGATAGAGTCACTAAGTTCTATGTGATGCATTCTCAAAGACTCATTTTCCTTTAGTAATTTAGCCACATAAATTGACAGCTTCATTATTTCTTGTTATAATAGCATCAATGTCTTGTGTATTCATGACTAAATTACTTTTCTCATTCAAGATGTAAATATGTTTCTTCGATTGTAAATGGTTGACTCTTTGTCTTGAAGTCGAGCTTTCAAAGTGTTAAATTCAAAAGTTCACGAATTCGTGAAGTTCGGTTTTATACATGGTTTGTTAAGTTGAAAACTTTCTTCTTTACTCGAATCGCGATTTCAAGTGAAATGCAATGTTTTTCAAGATTTGAGAATTTGTTTGAAAGTTCATCAAAAGCCTTCTTATCAACCATCTCTTTGTTTTGAAACACTTAATCTCGGACTCACCTCGAGAATAAAACATTTATGAAAGTCATGTTCAACATCATGATCGGTTTGTTTAAGTACTTTAGCGGATGCACTATGTTGAACAAGAAAGGGTACCTCATTACATGACACCGCTCAATTTCAGTCCGATATCCGCATCCACATCATGTGTAACAAGAGTCACCGGACCGGATGTGTCAAGCTTATCCATCTCGAGCCTCAGATTCAAGTGCCAATCGATCCATCACCGGTGCTTTACCCGACTCATCATTATATGTTGACTCGACATTCTCGCATTCAAGAACACCCGATTCTTTAATAGATACATTACCCAACTTATCACAACTATCTCTCAACCGCACCGACACTCATTCACGTTTTCATCTTTATGTGTAACTTCCTCAATGTACCTCTCCACATTATCCATGAGTTGTATGAATGTCTCAATGAACACGCTAATTTCCATTCCAGTGTGTTTCTTGAAAGACACTTCACCATGTCATCATCAAAATCGAGGAATATTCCCCGGATAAATGGTCGAAATTGATCAAGATTACTTGAAGAGTCGCATTAGATTCATCGGTTGAGAACTTCTCTTTAGTAATTTGAAACCTCGCTTGTTCTAAGTTGAGTAGCACAGCTCTTGTCAAGGTGGGAAGATCCCGACGAAGGAGAGCACAACTTGTTCGATCCATAGTTGTAGATAAAAGTAGTTTGAGGTGTTGATAAAGTAGTTGAAAGGGCTCAATGTTACATTCCATTAGCCTTGCATTTTGTAGCATTGATCGGTGCATTTATGTCTTTTAGTCCGAACCCGGAGATATCACATCCTCATTGATTGATTCAATCATCTTTAATCGATCGATGTAGCATACATTATCATTGATGTCCACAAGATCATACAATTTAAGCACTTCAAAATCACAAGGTCGAGAGAATAAGACATGATGTGGTAGTATGCACGGATTTTACAAGTCTATAATTTAAACCGAGAAATAGAATCTTCGCGGATTTTACTAAAATCAAGACGAAACCGTGATACAATGACCAATAGAACGAGTTAAGATAATCGATGGACCCACACAATGATAGAGGATTATGTGTTAGGAGTGATGATTGTTTGAAAGATTAGTCAAGTGTTGATTGGTTGAGATTTGGATTGGTTGATGCACGCTTTTACGGAGAATTTTAGGTCAAAAACTTAAAACCTCAATAACTTCCTTTCGGAGGATTTGGGCCTCGAAAATTCGTTTCACAACTTTGTTGTGAAACCTCACAATATTCACTGTTCGGTCGTTTTGACAGTATTTCACCGAAACGGAGTTACGGATCAAAAGTTATGGCGTTTGAAGTTTTGACGTAAAAAGTCAACTTTGGTCAAACCTAGAAGACAAGTCGCTTAAGGAATCAACTCGCTAAATAGCCAAGTCGCATTAGTATCAACTCGCAACACAATCAACTCGCTTAATAGCCAAGTAGCATAAAAACCCAACACGCTTCTATAACAACTCGCTTAGGGCAACTCGCTTCCAAGAACAAGTCGCTTCAATAAGTAACTCGCATAGACAACTCGCTTCCAAGAACAAGTCGCTTCAATAAGCAACTCGCATAGACAACTCGCTTCCAAGAACAAGTCGCTTCAATAAGCAACTCGCATAGACAACTCGCTTCCAAGAACAAGTCGCTCAATAAGCAACTCGCATAGACAACTCGCTTCCAAGAACAAGTCAACTCGCAACCAAGAAAAGTATAACGCGACTCAACTCGCTTCCAAGTATTATTCAAAAACCACCACTTTTCAATCCAAAAACAACCAAACCACAATGATTTAAGCCTTCCAATTCAAAACATAAACACATATGATGATCCTAAACACAAAAGTACAAGCAAAATTCAAACTTTAACACTAGAATTTGTCCAAATGAATCAAACTCTCCTAAACCCTTAATACCCCAAAACCTTATGAAATCCACCAAAACAAGGAGCATGAAAGATGAGTGATCAAACCATGGCTCTTGATACCAATTGTAACATATTGGATTTCACAAACACTCTAAACCATGATCAAAGTAGGCGAAAAATTACAAAATGGTCCTGGAAAATGCGAAAATGGCAACTTTGGTCCTTGCATTATTAAACTTTGTCATTTTAGTCCTTGAAGCAACTATGTTGAATTAGCGTGATTGGCCCTTTAATTTCAGATTTGGCATTTTAGGTCCTTATGAATTAAAACCTTTAATACACCTTTTGGACCTCCTTGTTGTGACCCCCACAACCCTTTGGACTCCCCATTATGACCCCCTGTCTTTTAATAGCACGTGGTCAAACCAAACAAGTCAAAAGCAGACTTTGGCGCCATCTCTTCTCCTCCCACTGATCCTCGAAATCACTCAACTAGCCATCCCCCTCCTCTCCATATCACACCCCTTGTCCCCCACCTTAACACAAATCCAAGAATCATTTAATGATCCTTCAACCCCTCACTCATCCCTCCACTGTTAAAATCCTTTTGGCGCCAAAATGATCAAACGGCTAGAAATGCTCCAAGTCATCCAAATCTATTATTATTGGTGGGAAGTGCTCGAAGTCTAGAGAGAAGCTTTGGAAGCTATAAAAGGAGAAAAGAAGCAAGGAAATGCAGTAGCTAGTTTCATTTTTTTCCTTTAAATGTCGTTTTTTATTTAATGTCTTAATTTAGTTTAGAATCTGTAATCTTGTGTTTCTAGTATTCAAACTTAAGTTAATTTGCCTTTGTAATCTATTTTTAAGAACTAATTTCAAGTTTGGTTAAAAGTTTGGTTCTTGTGTTTACTGTTGAACATTTCCATTTCAAATCCTTATGTATAAGCTTTTGTTAGCTTATTTATAAGCTCAAACAATCTTAGTTAAGCTAATTTTAGCTTTTGTTAAGCTTTAAAATCATTTTCAAGTAATTTTCCATTTTGGTCAATAGAAGTCAACTCTGAGCTTCTTATGGTTTTGGAAATGGTTACTGGTGATGGAGAGGTTGATATGGGTTTAAATAGATTAGTGTAGTGGTTCTTTTGGTTTGGTATTGGTCCAAACCAATTTGGCGCATGTGAGTATCAAAATTTCGGTTTCAAATTGCTTCTTCATTAACTGTTAAATGCATAACTAGTTCATTTCATATTTGATAGATATAATTGTTATAATTGCATTTAGTTAGTTCATAGATTGTATTTGGATCTTTGTTTAAGCTCTCATGGTTTAGAATTAAGGATAAGATAGTTATAATTATATGTTAGTTTAATTAAAATTTGTTTGGATTAAGTCTCGGTTTGGAGATTAAGGTTTGATAAGTGGTTAAGCTCAGTTGTTTTAATCCAATTTAGGTCTAGTATACTCATTTTAGTCATCAATTTGCACTCTAGAACACTTAAAGTCAAAATCACAATCTTCTTGTCTTAATCAGGCAACTGTTGGAGCTTTTGCAAATCCAAGTCTTATTTTGTGTTTCAAATTCATAAATCTTGCTTGATTTAGTTTCATTTTATCATATTTCATCATTAGCGGTCCATAAATTAGCTTCAAACTTCATAAAAGTCGACTTTTCATATTTGCTTAAAAAGTCGAAAAGTGGTAAAATCATTTTCGACGATAGAAGGATTTTATCAAGCTCATTTCTGAGTCATTTTCTATGAAACTTGTGTTTTTAAAAGCCCTACTGCTCTAGTTTCTTTTGTTATTTTGCATATTTTGTGATTTTATACAAGCTTCAAACAAGCTTGTCTTTAAGGTCTTAAGCGCTTGCTCCAAAATTCAAATTTTATCTTTGAGTTTTTCTCGACTTTTGCAACTCTTGCACAAGGCTCATTTGAGCTTCTATAGGTCTGATCTTTGGCACAAACACTCTCAACCAGGTCTATTATTAGTTGCAAGTTTTTGTTTCGATTTCTAGCTTATTGGATTGCTTAATTTGTGGTCAGCATGTGGGTATCCCACCATCATTTTTAAGCTCAAAATCTCATACACTCAAATTTGTTGAGCTTGTAATCAGAGGTTGTAGCTTGTTGGTACTTGCTCCATTTTAGTTATCTTAGCTTATTATAGCTTGCTTATCAGTTTGGTAGCTTTTGGTGTGGTTTTAGCTTATCAAAGTGCTTATTTTTAAGCACTTTCCTCTTCAGTTTCAAATCCCTCCACACAAGCCCTTGTTTTTATATTTTTCCTTTATTCCTTATATAATTTTAGAGTTTTCCTTAAATTTTCAGATTTTTCTAAGGTGTTTTGCTATTTTTCTTGATTTAATTTAGTTTTTAATACTTTTTAAATAGATTTAATACAAATAAATTAGAAAAAGCTTAAAAAATAAGTTTTCAATTTTATTAAGTTTAGATAAATATAAAAGTCAAAAACTATTTTTCCATATTTTCTTAGTTAAATTTGTATTTTTAAATAATTTAATTAGTTTTAAATAGTTTTAAATTAATAATAAATATATAAAAGTGTGAAAATATATTTTCAGTTTTAAAATTAGTTTTATCATATTTTAGATCTTTCTAAGTCTTTACTTTATTTTTCTAGTCTTATTTCATATTTTCTTTTATTTTAGAGTATTATTAAATAGTTTAAAATAGTTTTAATTAATAATAATTAATTAAATAGTTATAAAAATAATTTTCCTTTTCTAATAATTTTCTTATATAATTAGGATTGTAAAAATGTATTTTTCATATTTTTAGGATTTATATTGTGTAAGTTTCACGTTTTATTTTGTACGTTAACGTAATTTTTAATTTAAACGTAAGTTTTAGGTTTTAAACGTTCATCACTTTAAATATAGTGATAGCGTTTATTTAATAGATTTTATCTTTTTAATTTTCTTAATTTGTATTTAAGTCGCTTTAATTTATAAACTTTTTCAGTAGTGTAATATTCAATCCTAATCCTTTCCGATCACTATCATTAGTGATCATTTTATCGTCTGATCAAGTGTTTAACACACCATTGAGTCTCCGTGGGACTTAACGACCCGGGAATTCACTGTATTCTCTGATCTTCATTTGCATTTGTGTCTAAGCTGTTTTAAGTCTATTTGACTTGACGGTTTATACGGATCAAATTTTAGGCGCCATTGGGGAGGCTTTAGCGTGTGTTTAGCCTTTTCGGATCCATTCTTGCACATACCCCATCTTTGTAAAAGTTTTTGTAAAGTTATCGAAAACCCAAAATATTTTCATTCTTTGTTTTTGCAATATGTTTTCAAAATCCAAAAAATCCATCTTTACCTCTCGCATCTTTTGATTCTTCATTTCTTTACCCTCTATCCATTTGATTCTTTCTATGTCTCATCCTCACCAATTTGGTTGTGAATGGTGTGGGGACCTCAAAATGGTGGAAATTGCCCGGTTGTGGCATTGTGAATCCGGAAAACGGGTTTGTCTATGACCAAAATCCTACAATGAAACAACTAATTTCCTCAACCAACCCCGCACTATGAGATGGAGACATATTCTTGTAATCTTGTGGAGGTCCTCACCCGAGTTTTGAGTGTCAAACAGGGAACACGCTTGTCTATGAGCATAATCCTTGTAACAATTATGACTACTCTTATCATGACCAACCTCCACGATTGCAGACGATTCAAACACAACCTCTGCAAATTCCTCATGAACTTTTCAAAATTGTCTAGATATACTCAAAGATTTGAAAGAATTGGTTAAAGAAGAGTCTCGTCGAAAACGATGTCTTTGAAGAACAAGCAGACTAGAGTAAGTTCCCAATATTGGAAACCTCTCGTATGCGATTATGATGACGATGGCGATGATGATTTTGATGAGGAATCTCGACTCGAGTGGCAATCCCACTCCCGTTGAAGAAGGAAGAGTATGGGAGAATTGTTGGCGAGAGGAGAATATGAAGAGCATAAGAGCTATATATGTTTTCGATAAAGTCGATGCTCAGTGGCAATCCCACTCCGTTTGAAACCTTTCATTTCGACTCTTCCCTTCACTCACGCCGGTTGAGAGAAGTGAATTCCTTTGGAAGAGGTCGAGGATCCTATTTCTTTAAAATTTTTGATCCCAAAGACTCTCTAAGTATGGGGACGAGCATCTCAAAGACTATTCGGAAGCGGAATCATCGAATGTTGAGAACCTTATCCCGATCCCAAGTGAGTGCGAAATTCTTGACAAAGAGTGTGATGTGTTTTCTCCTCTTACAAATGTTCTTGTTGAGACTTTCTCGATTTTGACGATGATTATAGTGATGCGATTCTTTATATTCTAAAGACATATAATTTATTGATGCATTACTTCCACATTCCGAGATCGTCAACTTAGAAGAGGATGTTGAACATGTTGTTTCCACAACAATTAATACGACTATCACTAATCCCTTATTCGAATTCGATTACGAATTTACTCTAAATTCGATTAATCCAATCTTTGATAGTGATGAGTCGACACGGAGACTATAATGGACGAGGTGCATATTTATAGCCCACTTAAGTACCGCACATGTCCCACCTCAGTATATTCTTCATGAGGAATTCGCGGTGAACTCACTCATATCATATCTCCATTGAGTATGATTGCTTGGATGGCAAAAATCATGATCGGGGAGAGAATCTCAATTTGCATAGTTATGACAAATCTTCCCACCCTCCCAACCGAGATGCCTTCCAAACCAAAGAGCTCAACCAATAAAATCCAAATAAGTGCAATCGCACTTAATCCCAGGAAGAAGATCTAATCATGATTGTTATCATGATTTTCTTTCTTCTTCACCTACTCGGTGACTTCCTCTTCTTCACTCCTTCGGGGTGAGGACACTATCTTTGATCCCGGCATTTTCAATTATCATTTTGAGCGGTTCTCTGTATATCTCATCGGTGTGGAACTTTCACGTGCTTCAAATGTTTGTCCAAACATCTTGAATGAAAGTCCGATGGAGATTGTTTCTTCCACTTTGCTTCCCCATGAACCAATTAATGCGGGGTCGAGTCAAGCTAGCGACTCGGTAACAAAAAACAATGCACACACCATATGGGTTTTCACCCATATTTCGACTTCTTACCCTTTCTACCACCTAAGTGTGGGGTGATGCCCCACATGTTAAAAAAAAAAAAAAAAAAAAAAATTTCTAAATAATGGCCGTAGTATTTCCTTTTACGTTCTTTGTTTCGCATAACCGTCGGTACTTTGAATATTGAGGGCAATATTCATTTCTAAGTGTGGGGATTCTCACGAATTTTATTATATAATTATACCTTGATTCCCGTTTTGGCCAAAATTTTTTTGGAGTAAGTGTTTACACTTACTCATTTGGTTATCGATCCGCCATGTTTGATAAACTAAAGGATTGGCTAATCCAGAGCAAGCGGCTCTTGGTAAAGATATCTCAAATCCGTTTATATGGCTTGCAATTTGCCCAAAATTGTATGGTTCTCAACTCACCATATCCTAAAAGTGAAGAGTTGGCTAGCCCGCAAGGTTATGGCTTGTGGTAAAGGCGATGGAAAATCCATAATTGGTAATCACTCACCAAAGATAATATTGATAATTTATCTAAGAGTTGGCTAGTCCGAGAAGGTGCGGCTTGGTAAAGACAAAATCAAATCCGTTGAAAGTCGGTGGTTTGCTCAAAATCACATGGTTATCGGTGTACCATGGTTCTTACTTGAGCTGAAACATTTGGCTACTCGAGTAATGGCTTTTGGTAAAGAGTTTAAAATCCATTATGTTTTCTCAAATCATTGCTAGGGACTAGCAATATCTTAGTGTGGGGATTGATGAGTGTCTAAATACTCATCATTTTTGTACAATATAAAGCGCAAAATCATCCGAAAACACTCGAACGCATCAAAATGATAAAAATATCACAAATCGGTGTTTTATGTGTTTTAAATGCAAAATATCAAAATCGGATGAAAACGTATCAAATTTGCAAAATTGGCGGTTTAGTCCCCAGTTTCAAAAGTTGTCAAAAAGCAGTCCTGAGCACATAATTTCAAAAGTAAAATCACCAAAGGTCCTTTTAAATCATAACTTGTCAAATTTAGTCCTTTGGTGAAAAATATCAAAAGTTTGAGAAAATTACAAGTTTGGTCCTCCAACTTTGAAAAATTACAAAATGGTCCTGGAAAATCTGAAAATGGCAACTTTGGTCCTTGCATTATTAAACTTTGTCATTTTTAGTCCTTGGAAGCAACTATGTTGAATTGGCAGGATTGGCCCTTTAATTTCAGATTTGGCATTTTAGGTCCTTATGAATTAAAACCTTTAATACACCTTTTTGGACCCTTGCTTATTTGTGACCCCCTGCCACAACCCTTTTGGACTCCCCATTATGACCCCCCTGTCTTTTTAATAGCCTGTGGTCAAACCAAACAAGTCAAACAGACTTTGGCGCCATCTCTTCTCCTCCCCACTTGATCCCTGAAATCACTCAACTAGCCATCCCCCTCCTCTCCATATCACACCCTTGTCCCCCACCTTAACACAAATCCAAGAATCATTTAATGATCCTTCAACCCCTCACTCATCCTCCACTGTTAAAATCCTTTTGGCGCCAAAAATGATCAAGCGGCTAGAAATGCTCCAAGTCATCCAAATGCTATTATTATTGGTGGGAAGTGCTCGAAGTCTAGAGAGAAGCTTTTGGAAGCTATAAAAGGAGAAAAGAAGCAAGGAAATCGCAAGAGCTAGTTTCATTTTTTCCTTTAAATGTCGTTTTTATTTAATGTCTTAATTTAGTTTAGAATCAGTAATCTTGTGTTTCTAGTATTCAAACTTAAGTTAATTTGCCTTTGTAATCTATTTTAAGAACTAATTTCAAGTTTGGTTAAAAGTTTGGTTCTTGTGTTTCTTGTTGAACATTTCCATTTCAAATCCTTATGTATAAGCTTTTGTTAGCTTATTTATAAGCTCAAACAATCTTAGTTAAGCTAATTTTAGCTTTTGTTAAGCTTTAAAATCATTTTCAAGTAATTTTCCATTTTGGTCAATGAGTCAACTCGAGCTTCTTATGGTTTTGGAAATAGTTCTTGGTGATGGAGAGGTTGATATGGGTTTAAATAGATTAGTGTAGTGGTTCTTTTGGTTTGGTATTGGTCTGCAAACCAATGGCACATGTAGTATCAAAATTTGGTTTCAAATTGCTTCTTCATTAATCGTTAAATGCATAACTAGTTCAGCTCATATTTGATAGATATAATTGTTATAATTGCATTTAGTTAGTTCATAGATTGTATTTGGATCTTTGTTTAAGCTCTCATGGTTTAGAATTAAGGATAAGATAGTTATAATTATATGTTAGTTTAATTAAAGGTTTGTTTGGATTAAGTCTCGGTTTGGAGATTAAGGTTTGATAAGTGGTTAAGCTCGGTTGTTTTAATCCAATTTAGGTCTAGTATACTCATTTTAGTCATCAATTTGCACTCTAGAACACTTAAAGTCAAAATCACAATCTTCTTGTCTTAATCGTACACTGTTGGAGCTTTGCAAATCCAAGTCTTATTTTGTGTTTCAAATTCATAAATCTTGCTTGATTTAGTTTCATTTTATCATATTTCATCATTAGCAGTCCATAAATTAGCTTCAAACTTCATAAAAGTCGACTTTTCATATTTGCTTAAAAAGTCAAAAGTGGTAAAATCATTTTCGACGATAGAAGGATTTTATCAAGCTCATTTCGAGTCATTTTCTATGAAACTTGTGTTTTTAAAGCCCTCTTGCTCTAGTTTCTTTTTGTTATTTTTGCATATTTTTGTGATTTTATACAAGCTTCAAACAAGCTTGTCTTTAAGGTCTTAATCGCCTGCTCAAAATTGACTTATCTTTGAGTTTTTCTCGACTTTGCAACTCTTGCACAAGGCTCATTTGAGCTTCTATAGGTCGATCTTTGGCACAAACACTCTCAACCAGGTCTATTATTAGTTGCAAGTTTTGTTTCGATTTCTAGCTTATTGGATTGCTTAATTTGTGGTACGCAGTGGGTATCCCATCATTGTTTTAAGCTCAAAATCTCATACACTCAAATTTGTTGAGCTTGTAATCAGAGGTTGTTGCTTGTTGGTACTTGCTCCATTTTAGTTATCTTAGCTTATTATAGCTTGCTTATCAGTTTGGTAGCTTTTGGTGTGGTTTAGCTTATCAAAGTGCTTATTTTAAGCACTTTCCTCTTGATTTCAAATCCTCCACACAAGCCCTTGTTTTATATTTTCCTTTATTCCTAATATTATTTTAGACTTTTCCTGAAATTTTCAGATTTTTCTAAGTTGTTTTGCTATTTTCTTAATTTAAATTAGTTTTTAATACTTTTAAATAGATTTAATACAAATAAATTAGAAAAGCTTAAAAATAAGTTTTCAATTTTATTAAGTTTAGATAAATATAAAAAGTCAAAAAGTATTTTCCATATTTTCTTAGTTAAATTTGTATTTTTAAATAATTTAATTAGTTTTAAATAGTTTTAAATTAATAATAAATATATAAAAGTGTGAAAAATATATTTTCAGTTTTAAAATTAGTTTTATCATATTTTAGATTTTTCTAAGTCTTTACTTTATTTTTCTAGTCTTATTTCATATTTTCTTTTATTTTAGAGTATTATTAAATAGTTTAAAATAGTTTTTAATTAATAATAATTAATTAAATAGTTATAAAAATAATTTTCCTTTTCTAATAATTTTATTATATAATTAGGATTGTAAAAATGTATTTTTCATATTTTTAGGATTTATATTGTGTAAGTTTCACGTTTTATTTTGTACGTTAACGTAATTTTTAATTTAAACGTAAGTTTTAGGTTTTAAACGTTCATCACTTTAAATATAGTGATAGCGTTTATTTAATAGATTTTATCTTTTAATTTTCTTAATTTGTATTTAAGTCGCTTTAATTTATAAACTTTTCGGTAGTGTAATATTCATCCTAATCCTTTCCGATCACTATCATTAGTGATCATTCTATCGTCGATCAAGTGTTTAACACACCATTGAGTCTCCGTGGGACTTAACGACAGGAATTCACCGTATTCTCGATCTTCATTTGCATTTGTGTCTAAGCTGTTTTAAGTCTATTTGACTTGACGATTTAGCATGCATCGATCGTCTGAAGTGTTTTAGAGAGAAAGTTAGAGGTTTAGGGAACTTAGTGAGAGAAAGTGATAGATATTATTATGAGCTCCAACTCTCTACCTTGGGAGGTAGAGTATTTATAGTCTTACATGAAACGCCACACACGGGTCATGGATCGCATACAGCTGGGTAAGACCCGTCCAGTCCTCCACGGTGTTACTTAACTAAATACTACTTAACTTAAAATAACTACGACTACGAGCTTTCTAACGATTACATATACTTGAGGTGACCGACTCTTTAATACACGGAATTTCTAATTCCTAACAACTCGATGTTCGGCAATACCACAAGGATAATGCGTGGGACTCGAGATATAATCTCTTTCCACATTATGTGAAAAGAGAGTCTTCATTAAAGTGTCCTAATGAGATTTATAGATGATCTCGTGGCTCTAGACTCAATTAGTGCATATTTGGATCACAGATCGGAGACTAGGAGAGGGTCTCCTTCTTCAATATCAACAATCTCTAAGAGAAAGTCGATAGATAATGTAGGTTCCCATGAGAATGAAACAAGCCCTTTTAAGAGGAACTTGAGTGGTTTGGGAAGATGTAGTGCATAGCGTCCTTTGGGTCCATGACGTCTTGTCTTCAATACCGATGTTACCATCGGTAGCATATGAATTGTACTGTTTTCGCCCTATGGTTGAAGAAATGGAGGCTAATTCTTTTCACCCTTTCTCATTCAATTCTTTTCATTCTTCACCCCTTCAAGTGCTTACCGAGACTTCATAGCAAGAACCTTGTTGGGTTTATTCCATTACTTGCTGCGTCTCGGTCCGCACTCTTCCCATATCTCATTTTCTCCTTTTATCATCATACCTAAGAACTCTACACTAACTAGTGGATAGTCCTGGGTAGATCCCTCCGGTTACGGCGGATCATGGGAACAAATACCTAACCTTATCATCCTTATATCACCGTACATAAAGTAAAGTTGGTCGGCCTATTTGGTATTGTTCATCCGCCATTTGGAACCAATTGAAAACCATTTGAAAATCAATCCGGATACTTGTGATATATTATCAAAGCATTTTGTACCGAATTGTTTTGATATTTTTAGAATAAGAGCTCCCCTCAACATGTGCATCAAATGTTTGAAATCGTTTTGCATACGGAGGCAAGAGAAAGAATTTAACTTCTTTGATTATCATTTTCTAAAGATATCAACATCACTTCCCCGATCAAAACAAGTAGATAAAGCATTTTCGGAAGGATGAGGTTTTCACAATTTTGCTCCCCTCAATATGTGCATTAAGATTTGAAAAGATTTTTGCACATACTAGCATGCACATTGATATAAATTGATCACGTTTGGATCTTTGTGGTTTAAGATAGACGCTCCCCTCAACATGTGCATGAAAAATTTGAAATCGTTTGTCACATGTGGGAAGGAGAGCTTGTTCATCCTTATAAAACCATTTACCAAATTATCGGTTAAATCAATTTAAATCACAAATTCTCCCGATTACAATTATCAAATCCTTTGAGATTTGTGATCTCTTATGGATTTAAATTAATTTTGAAAGCTTTTAAGGAGAATTGTGACTTGATTATGAAAGCGTTTTAATCGATAAGGATCGAATTTAAGACTTTAAACTCCATTGATTAAACATGCATAAATATCTTTTGAAAACAATTGATTGACAAATAACTTTTTGATTTAATTGAAATCATTCTCCCCTCAATCAATGACATAGGTTGTTGATTGAGAGATAGATATTTTGACAAATAAGTCGAGATGATTATCAAAATAGAGTCCGAGTTATTTTTCAAAGCAGTTTAGTTTTCAGAGAAAATGTTTATAGAATCGAGCATGGAATTTGAGAACATGATAAAGCATGGCTCTGTTCTTTCTTTGAAAAGCGAGTTCTTGCACGAAATGACAATAAACCATTGTTTTCTTTCTCTCATTTTTTAATGTGAATATTCAAACAACATCTAAAGTCCCGTGTCATTCTTTGAATGACGACAAAAACCGTAGATATTATCGAATCGAGAAAAACATGACAAATTGACAAAATTTTTTTATTTTTTTAAAGATTTTCGATTTTTTTGAATTGATATATACAAGAGATAGATGAAGATACACCTTTACTCCTCGTCTTCCTCCACGAAGGCGTTTGAGTGTTACGGTTGAAGGCTTTTCAAGCCAAGGCGTGGAAGAATAAACTCAACGTTCTCTTGGAAGAGCTTTGGTGAAGATGTCGCTAGCGGTATTCGACCTCACAAAATAGAGTTCCACCACACCTTTTTCCATTTGTTCCACGATGAAATGATGTCGAATGTCGATATGCTTAGCTCTTGAGTGTTGAGCGTTATTGCATGAAAGAGCAATAGCACTTTTATTATCACGATCTGAGAGGGATTTTGTTGAATACAAAGCCATAGTCGGTTAATTGAGATCTCATCCAAAGGATTTGAGCACAACAAGATGACATGGCTATGTATTCTGCCTCTGTAGAGGAAATAGAAGTACTCATTTGCTTCTTTGAAGACCAGCTCACAAGCTTATCACCCAAAACCGAGCACCTCAGGCGTGCTTGACGAGTATCTTGACATCCTGCATGATCGGCATCTCGCATAGGTCGTTAGTGACATACCGGTGTCCTTGGTGCCAAAGTCCCATATTGATGGATCCTTGGAATACCGAAGACCCGTTTAATCGCTTCAAGGTGCTTTTTAGTAGGCTTAGCACGGTATCTAGCACACATGCATACAATGAACAAGATGTCTGGTCTACTAGCCGTGAGGTACATCAAGGATCCAATCATACTACGATATTTTGTTTGGTCTACCATGATCCACAGTGGTCCTCATCTAGTTTAGTTCGTTCAATCATAGGAGTGTCAAGAGGGTCACTTGAATCAAATCCAAATTTCTTTAACAATTTATTTGCATATTTAGATTGATTTATGAAGATGCCTCGGGACTTTGTGAAATTTGTAATCCCAAAAAAATGACATTTGTCCCATCATTGACATTTGAAATTTTGAACCCATCTCATTTGAAAACGGTCACACTCATTGGGGTCATCGAGGCAAAATGATATCATCAACATAAATTTGAACATGAATTAAATGTTTGCACGACTTCAGTGAACAATGTTGGATCAACTGCTCCTTTCTTTGAATCCGGTATATAGAAGAAACTTTGATAGTGTATCATACCATGCCCTTGGAGCTTGCTTTAAACCGTAAAGAGCCTTCTTCAAACGATAAATGTGAAGGAGGCTCTTGATTCAAATCCTTCGGTTTGGTGGCGTGAGCGACTTCTTTAAGATCTCCGTTCGAAATGCCGTCTTTACATCCATTTGATAGACTACCATGTTCTTACTAGCAGCATTAGCCAAAAGATATTGATTGCCTCGATTCGAGCAACATGAGCAAAAGATTCTTCAAAGTCAATACCTCCTCTTGGCGGTATCCTTTAGCAACTAATCGAGCCTTGTTCTTCAACACATCACCATGCTCATCAAGTTTCACTTTGAAGATCCATTTTAGAGCAATAATCATAGCACAATCTGGAGCGGTACTAACTCCCATACATCAAGTCGATCAAACTCATGAATTTCTTCTTGCATGGCATTGAACCAACTATCTTCATTCATGGCGGTTTTAAAATCTTTTGGTTCGATCTTAGAGAGTCTTGAGTTGAAGAAGCACCATAAGGCATCGGTTGCAAGTTGTTTCCGTGTGGATCTTGCGAGAGGATTTCAATGATGTTGTCTAAGGGATGATCGTGAGTCCATTTTCTAAGGTGTTCATGTGGAAGTTGTTGAGGGACCGAGGTAGCGAGTCGATGTCTCCCGAAGAAGATGGTTCGATGATGATTCGAGAGCAAATATGTTTTCAAATGGAGCATCTTCGAGGAGTAGCAAGGGATTAACTTCATCATTGATGCGAAATGCAGTTCCATGATGTACATTCAAGATTGATGATTTGTTGATGAGGCGAGTTATCGTGCGCAGTGCTTCTTGACTTAATGATATTGAGGCCAAGGATTGACTTCATTCTCGAGGATATGAGCGACCTCTTGTAGGAATTGTCGGTTCAATAGCACTTGGCTCATAGAGTTCATCAAACATTGGATCAAACAATTTCTTCAAATCATCTTCATTGGAGGTACATATGAAATAGTTGGAGAGGAATTTGGTACAAGGGATGAACCAATGGGACTTTTTTTGAAGTGCGGGTCCCGAACTTGATTGTCCGAAGCCATTTGACCGGTCGACTCATCAAACGTGGCGTGAATTGTTTCCATGATATTTCGGGTTCTCTTGTTGTAGATTCGGTATCCTTTTACATTTGATGCATAACCCACAAATACTCCAATGTCTACTTTAGCTTTAAGTTTTCCTAAATCTTGGCCCTCATTAGTTGGATAACACAATGCACCGAACACACGAAGGAATGAAAGATTAGGTTTTCTGTTGTGGACAAGTTCATATGGAGTTTTTCCATGAGCGGTGTGAATCGAGGATCGATTTTGGGTGTAACATGCGATGGCGATGGCTTCACCCAGGAGAAACATTGGAACTTTGAGTAAATCGGCATTGTCCTTGCGGCTTCCACAAGAGTTCGATTTAGTCTTTCAACTACACCGTTTTGTTGAGGAGTTCGAGGAACACTTCTTTGATGACCGATTCCAATACTTTCATAAAACTCACTAAGTTGTTTGTTAACAAACTCGGTTCCATTATCTCATGGATGATTCGACCGTTTTGTTAAGACGAACTGCAATTGTTTGATGAGTTTGATGATGATATACGGAGTTTCATCCTTTGTCTTTAAGAACTTTACCGGTGAATCTAGAGAAATCATCAACCACAACTAACACATATTTCTTCCCAAAGATATTCGCACTCTCATGGGTCCACATAAGTCCATGTGAATTGTATGAAGAACTTACGTGATGAGTTAGTAGGTTTGGGTTTATGGGCATAATTCTTGCTTTTTCCCAATTGGCATCTTGAACAAAGATGATCCTTTTCATACTTTAGTCTAGGTAAACCTACAACTAAGTCCTTTCTCGAGAGATCATTGATGGTGCGAAATTCAAGTGATTGAGACGCGATGCCATAACCATGACTTTGTTTTTGAAGCCTTTGACAACAAGCAAATTGGAGAAGACTTCATCATATCATCGATAGAGATGGTGTAAAGATTTGAACCACGAGTTCCTCTTAACAGTTCCTTACCATCAAGTTCTCTAACAAAACAAGTATGTTTTCAAGGCTACTTCTAGATCGAGAATCACGAATTGACCAACAGAGAGTTATGACCAAGACCTTCCACATAGTATACTCTAGAGATAACACTATCACCAACAACGTAATCTCCATAACACATAATTGCACGAAATGATCATTTCTGAATCTAACTGTCGATGAATTTGCTCACGAAGTTCATGAGTCGCGACCGGTCTCGAAATATATGTTTGGAACAACTGAGTCCGGTACCACAGAGCGATTTGAGCGATCCGCAGTTGAACACGAGACAAGAATGGATAATCGGATAATTGGGATCCCCATGCAAGAATGGGTTCCATTTGGTTAGTAACATTGATTGTAACACCCACATCGAAATGGAAACATTTAAATCGGAGATAGAGGCAATAGAATCATTAGTAATAGATGCAATCACGGTGTTCGTATTTGACCTATTCAAAGTATGTTCACTTCAAAGGGATAGTTCTACCAGTAGGCATCCATTTTCTAGTGGGCATTGTCTTAGCATATTGAGGACAGGACTGATTAGCCTTTTGACCAAAAGGTATCCATCTATATCCTATCTTACTGAAGGTTCTTCCTGTGGGTTTCCACTGTTTTCTAGCTTTCTTTCCATTTTGCCTTTTAGCCTTCTTAGCACGTTTTTGAGCATTAACACTTTTCACAGGACAATTGACAGCATTAGGCAAAACATTCATACCACATTCATGATTAGTAACAGAATTCAAGCAAACATCATTACAAGGTTTGCAAATAGTATCAATCGAATTAATGATCGCCTAAGGCTAATACTAGAATCAACACGATTCGTTTTATTCGGCTCAAACATAAAGTTCCTAGGTTGTTCTTCTACTCTTTTCAAAGGCACATTTTTAGCTTGCGAGGTCCTATCATTCCTTGTATTGTCTTGACACTTTGACACCTTCCTTTAATGTCACCGATTACTCTGTAGAGGAATGGGAACATTAGTTGGTTTTACTACTCTTTGCTTCACTGTTTAGATGTCTTTGGGATCTGAACTACATGCAGGCACACTAAGGTTCACTTTCTTATTACTAGAATTACTAGGATTTGAACTTCTAGAGGGCACACTAGAGTTTGCTTTCTTAGCATTCACGGATCCGAATCAAACTACTTGAAGGCACACTAAGGTTCACATTCAACACATTGGGCATCGAATGAATATCATACTTGGCACTAGGCATAGAACATGGAATCAAAGGATTAACTCTCTCACCTAATGACTTAGGGCATATTGTGATTAAGCATTCTAGGATTTCTTAAGATCGTTTGGCATATAAGCATGCATGCCCAATTGCATTATCATGTAGTTTTGTTAGGAATTAGAAATTCCAGATATTAAAGAGTCGGTCACCTCAAGTATATGTAATCGATAGAAAGCTCGTAGTCATAGTTATTTTAAGTTAAGTAGTATTTAGTTAAGTAACACCGTGGAGGACGGAAGGGTCTTTACCCATCTGTATGCACGATCCACAACCCGTTGTGTGGCGTTTTATTGTAAGACTATAAATACTCTCTACCTTCCAAGGTAGAGTTGGAGCTCATAATAAGATTTTCTTTCTCTCTAAAGTTCCCTAAACCTCTAACTTTCTCTCTAGAATTCCATCTTATATGCCAAGTTGTTGTTATGGTTTGATGTGTATGTGAAAACTAATATCTTACAATTGGTATCAAGAGCCATGGTTAGATCATATCGTGCACATCTTTGGATTTCTAGTGGTTTTAGGTGGTTTTGAGTTTGAAAAAGTTTAGTGGTTTGTGCATCATTTGGTTGATTTCTTGTGTTAAAGCTTGGATCTTGTTAGTACTTTTATGTTTAGAATCATCACAAGTGTTTAGGTTTTCATTTGGTAAGCTTGAATCATCTTGGTTGGGTTGTTTTGGATTGAAAAGTGATGTTTGTGAAGTTTTCTTGCTAGCGACTTGACCTACGGATTATTTTCCTTGTAGCGACTTGCTTTACATTTTGTAGCGAGTTGCGGTTTTGGAGCTAGCGACTTAGGCTTAGCGACTTACAATACAAGTAGTGGACTCTCCACTACGGGTAGCGACTTAGTGTTAGCGACTTGGTGAGTGGCGAGTTGCTATTTAGCGACTTGATTCCTTAGCAACTTGAATCTTAGCGAATTCTTTGCCAAAATTTTGCTAGCGACTTGAGGCTTAGCGAGTTACTATTTAGCGACTTGCCTTTGTTTAGCGACTTGGGACTATAGCGACTTGGAACTCTAGCGACTTAGCACTTAGCGACTTGGTGCTTAGCGACTTGGTTCAAGGGTTATAGCGACTTGGTTGATTTTACAAAGAAGAGGTTTGACCAAAGTTGACTTTTTCGTCAAAACTTCAAGCGCCATAACTTTTGATCCGTAACTCCGTTTCGGTGAAATACCACCAAAACGACCGAACGACTGAATATTGTGAGGTTTCACCATGATGTCGTGAAACGAATTTTTCGAGGCCCAAATCCTCTCCGAAAGGAAGTTATTGAGCTTTTAAGTTTTTAGACCTAAATTTCTCCATAAAATCATGCAACAACCAACCCAAATCACAACCAAACAACATCTCTGCTTATCCCACAAACAATCATAAGACCTAACACACAATTTTCTATCATTGTGTCGATCCATCAGTCATCTTAACACATTCCATTGGTCATTGCTTAACGGTTTGGTCTTGATTTTAGTAAAATCCCGCGAAAGATTCTATTTCTCGGTTTAAATCATAGACTTGTAAAATCCCGTGCATTCTACCACATCATGTCTTACTCTCTTGACCCGGTGATTTGAAGTGCTTAAATTGTATGATCTTGTGGACAATAATGTTAATGAATGCTACACCGAGCGATTAAAGATGTTTGAATTAAACAATGATGATGTGAGATCTTCATGTTACAGTACAATGAGAATGAATTGCACCTTTCTGAATGCCATGCAAATGGAATGCAACATTGAGCCCTATCGACTACTTCATCGCACCTCATACAATTTGTTATCCATAGGCGGGGATCGAACATGTAGTGCTCTTTTCCGCCAAGACTTACCTACATTGACAAGAAGCTTCTTGTTGAACTTAGAACATTTAAAGTCGCAACTTACCAATGAAGAGGTTCAAAAGGATGGTTCGGTCAGACTCTTCAAGTAATCTACAAACAATTTCACCATTCATCGATGGAGAATATTTAGCGATTACGATCAACACTTGACCGAATTTCCTTCAAAAACATCTTTGGAATGGAAATTGAGAATTCATTGAGACATTTATCCAACTCATGAATAATATGAAAAGGTTCATTGAAGAATCGCACAAAAGAATGAAAGCGTGAATGAGTGTCGGGTTAGTTGAAAGATTGTTGTGATAAGTTGGGTAATGTTTACATTGAAGTATCGGGTGTTCTTGAATGCGAATGTCGGTGACAACAAAAATTGATGAGTCGGATAATGCAAAATGGAATCTTCGTGCACAAATTCACAAGAGAGAGAGAGGTGCACGGACACAACTGTGCAAGTTAATGCAAAGGAACACTCCATGGAAGCTTTGGATGTACCCAAGATAGAGATGCACCCGTCACACACTGTGCATGTCAATCTTGAGGTAAGTTGCATGAAATTTTATGCTCTACCTAGTTGTGCATCTTCTACTCAAAATGATGATTATGAACTGCATGAGTCTGTTGCATTTGTGCTGATGATTCCCTTACCACCGAGCTTAACATATATAAGGATCAGGTTGCCATCTATGAACAGCGTGCTAAGTTTGAGTTAACTACTCGTGAGCTGGAGTTGGATAACCAAATGCGTACAATTATTAGAAAAAGTAATTTTAGAGAAGAAGTTTTAAAACAAGAGTTAAACTCCTTACATGAAAAGCTTTCTAAAACTGCTAAGTAAAAGCAAGAACTTCAAGAACATGTTAAAATGCTTAAGCAAGAATTTAGTGCTAAGGAATCAAAACTTTTGAATGATTTTTCTAATCTAAAAACTTTGAAAAACAAGCTTGAAAATAAGTTGTACGTACAAGGAAACACCATTCTTACTGCTCACATGATCACTAAGCATAGAGTTCTAAGTGACAAACATAGTGTTGCCTTAGTTGATGAACCAAACCCTGAGGCTTGTAAAAAGGCTAGAGAAGCTCATAAGGTACTGTATGATGGTAATGAGATCCTTAAGCCTAGACAAAAACCTAGTTGCGCTGAGTGCACTGAGGAAGATAAGAAATCAGATGAAGTCACTAGGGAGAAAATGAATAAGAAGCTAGAAGATCCTGAGTGTAAAAAGAACAAGATAACGATAAAACCCCATGATTACACTAAGGAAAATTGGATATCCTTAAACATGTTTAAGCCTCAGACTCTATTGACCCCTGAACAAGTGTTCTGGAAAAAGGATATGGACTTGCAAAGAGCTGAAAATCTTGTTGAAAAGAATCCCCTTGTAGGAAGTTCCTAAAGCATTGTGTATCCTCCAAATACACCAATGCATTTAGTTCCTAGAACTATTGCCATTAAGAGCAAGACCTTAATCGGTCAATATGTTATTCTTCAACTATTTGTCGATTTTGAGAAAACTTGTAAGAAAAGGATCACACCCAGGGGATAATCAAGGGAAAGGGTTTGAGCAAACAAAAGAATGTTATCTAACGAGAGGTCATGCCTTTCTTTAAACTACTATAAGATCATTTTGAGAGTCTTAAAAGGGATAAAATCATATATTAAAGAAATGGAAAAGGAATTTGATGCAATGATAGTTGAGGTTAGTGACTATGAGCGAGAATTAAAATATAATGAGATTGAGAGGAATAACTTGCATACCTTGAATGAGAATCTTATTTCTAAATGTATTACTCAAGATGTGTTTTACATCGCTACTGAATTGTTCCATTAATGCTTCTCAATTTCATGAATTATCATTGCTCGAAAGTCTCCCATGATCGTGTCATTGAGCTTGAAAAACTAATTCTAAATTGCATGAGAAAATTGAGCAGGATGATCATGATAACTGGTGAAGCAGTTTTCTAAATTGGAAGTTGAGCATCTTGCTTTGCAATTAAAATATCAACATCTAAAAGAAAATGTTAAAACCTCAAATATCAAGACATCCTTGGATGCTCCCGAATTTGATGCGATTTTGAAATTAGCAAGCGTGATGAGCAGATTCGAGCTCATTGTAACACGATCGGAAGATTGAGAACCCAAGTCTCACAACCGAAAGGTGAAAAGAAGGATGTGATGGTTCCTATATGCCTCCACCTTTAGATTCTCAAAATTTCCAACTTCAAAACATTATTGATAACTTGAAAAGGAAAATGATTGTTTTAAAGTGAAATTTCAAAGGTTAATGATCAAAACAAAGAGTTATGTGATTCTTTCAAAGGTAATCATGATAAACACATTGAAAGATAACTTCTTTACTTAATGAGATTGAGAATCAAAGCGTGAGGTGAAAGGAAAGTTGCCAATCCCCAATTACAAATATTACATTCCTAAGGTTTCGCTTGTGATAAGTATGCTATCGGTATGTTATATATTCCCCGCCCACTAGGAATAATGAACTTGCACATAAAGCATATCTCTCATACCTTAAGGAAAGTTTGAAGGGTCTCCGTGAGATTGTTGAAGATGAAAGATTAGAAAAACCTTTTGATAGTACTATAGCCTATGCCTGCATGGATGCCAAACGATCTCAGGAACTCTTAGAGTATGTAATTGTCACAAGTCCGAAATCTAGCAATAGGCGAGATAGAATAGTTGTGCCTTGTTCTATGCCTAAAGCCAAGCATGTGACCCTTGATATGCCTTGTTCCATGTCGAAATTCAAGCAAGCAACCTGTGTTGTGCCTCCTAGAATTTCAGATCCCAGCACTTCTAGACCAGGAATGCAGAAAGTAGTGAAGCCATATAATGTTCCCATCATTACTTCTACAGATGTTAATATTGACACTAAAGTTAGCGGGTCAAAACCTAGAAGCTATGGAAAGAAGGATAGGATTACGCAAACTAAAGGTGATCATGATAAGGAAGTGAAAGAACACCATAGGGACAAGAAGTTTGATTTGAACAAAAAGAATCGTGTTAGTTCTAGTATTAGCTCTAAGCTTACTAAAATTAATTCGAGGCCTTATGCTGTCTGCAAAACATGTAAAAAATGTTTAATTTATGGTAATCATGATAAATGTGATGAGTTATTTACGAGGTCTAAGATTCATAACCCGATTAAGAAAGTTTGGAGAGCGAAATAGATTAAGAAATCACGAAACCTCGGGGAAGGTCTTTACCAATGTATGATTTCGGTGGAAGCCCACAGTCGAATATTCACGCATGGCAATCCTTGCCCTTTGCTAGATCCACTATGCCTAGAATAGTGCTGTTAAGGTTTGGAAGCCAAGCGGTAGAATAATCCCATTAAGCACAAAATGTCATTTGACTAAGTCGATGCTTCTACTAGTTCGACTCCTAGGGATAATGCCATTGCATCTAGGGTTTCTGTGATTCAAAGATTACTTGTGCTAACCAAAAGGAACCCATCGGCATGTGGGGATCCATTGTTTCCAATTCTCTATCTTCTTTTGTTGTCCAAAGCGGTCGTATAAATCGTCCCTTGGTATTTGGATTGAGCGACTCTAAACATATATTCTTTACAATGACGTATGGGCTCTTTACAATGACGAGAAGAGAATTTTCTTATGATTCACATCATTTCGGGCCTCGTTCTTCAACACTATGGCGTCTGCAGATAACACTTCAGGCCCGTTCCTCATAGAAAAGAAAAGTGTATGCTCTTACGTAAGCTTTATCTTGACTAATAAGAAATTCTCTCGTGAATGGCCATACTCATCTACATTCTTCATCAACAAGCTTCATGTTTTCCACGCTCATTCGGTCATCAAGTGGATCTCGTTCATTGGTGTATACTCTTATTCACTTGTTAAATCAAAATGGCAACCGGATGCAATTTTGAGGGAGAAGAGTGAATATACTACATGATGATGGATGTTTGAATAATGGTTATAAGACTTAATTTTTGATGATGATGAGTGTACATTCTTTTTATGAAGAGTGAATATACTAAGGATAACTGGATTCATTGTTTTGATTTTGATGACTCTCCTCCAATGCCTAATGCTTCACTTACTAAGGATAAATGGGAATCAATGTTTGGGATTCATCGTTTTCAAAGATATGTTTGATGAGTACTTTCAACCTCAGATGAATGTTGATCATCCGACACGAAGCTCATGCTCCGATTTCTATTGACTCAACTGGTTCACCATCTAAGAAGTACTTCTTGGAATTCTCAAGAAACCTTATCTCCGCTTATTTCACAAGGCGTTTATAATGACTATCATGATATTGTAAGTTGCACTATTGAATAATGATCCGCTCTTTGGTATTCCCGCCAAATCTTCACGGATTGTTGTTCATGAATAATGATCCGCTCTTTGGTACTCCTTTGCCAAATCTTTACGGATTATTGTTCCTCTCATTGTGCACACTATAAATCAACCACATGAACATTAAGGAAAATGACTACCTCATTCGCTCGAAGACATTTGTGGTGAATCTTCGGATCGGTCTCTACATGTATACCTTTTGGAAGAATGCATTAATGTTGAGAAATCATTTGTTCCGGTTCATTCGGTGGATCGACGTACATCCGGTTGTACGTTTATTCACGTGTTGGGCATTGACACAAGTGATTACTTGAGTTAATAAATTATCACTTATTTGAGATTGAAGTTAAATTTCAAAGGCGTGTCCTTATTTGATAACTTGCTCGGGTCTAAAATTTTAAGTTGAAGACTTGGTTTATCTAGTTACCGGTGTCGGGATGGATGGTTGAAGATCCGTTAACTATCACTTTAAGGAGTTCGTAGTTTTACTCGATGACACACGAATATGACGTTGTGGATAATCGCAAGAGGTGTTAAAGTCTCATACTTTGGTTGAGTATTGAGTACTTAGAGATTTGCTTGAAGCATAAATTCTAAACTTGTTCTTCCAACATTAGTGCAAGCTTAAGATACAAATGCAGGAATTCTTCTTTAGCTTCAAGTTTGGTATATCGGTTTTCTTCATCGATGGTCACTTCAAATTGTCTACATATGGGTTGATAAAGATAGTCGGAGAGAGTTTCTATCGCAGTGGTCCTATGGTTCTGGACAATTGATTCGGACCCACACTTCAAAACAGTCCCATTGGTTCATCCTTGTTCCAAATCCCTCTCCAACAACTCCATATGTACCTCTATCGGAAGATGATTTAAGGAAATTGTTCGATCAAATGTTTGATGAACACTATGAAACAAATCTTGATGAAATGTCAAATCCATCAACGGAGGTGCTCCCATCCAAATGAATGAAGTCAACCCTTGATCTCAATCTCATTAAGTCAAGAAGCGCTGCTTGTTGATCACTCGATCTCATCAACAAATCATCAATCTTGATTGTACATCATGGAATGGTATCGGCATCAATGATGAAGTCAATCCCTTTGCTACTCCTGAAGATGCTCCATTTTAAAACTTATTTACTCCTGAATCTTCATCAGAACCATCTTCTTCAGGAGACATCGACTCTGCTACTTCAGTCCCTCAACAACTACCACATGAACACCTCAGAAAATGGACTCACGATCATCCATTAGACAACGTCATTGGAAATCCCTCTCGTCTAGTATCCACACGGAAACAACTTGCAACCGATGCCTTATGGTGCTTTTTCAACTCCGTACTCTCTAAGATCGAACCAAAAGATGTTAAAACCGCCATGAATGAAGATAGCTGGTTTAATGCCATGCAAGAAGAAATTCATGAGTTTGATCGACTTGATGTATGGGAGTTAGTACCTGCTCCAGATTGTGCTATGATTATTGCTCTAAAATGGATCTTCAAAGTAAAACTTGATGAGCATGGTGATGTATTGAAGAACAAGGCTCGATTAGTTGCTAAAGGATACCGTCAAGAGGAGGTATTGACTTTGAAGAATCTTTTGCTCTGTTGCTCGAATCGAGGCAATCGAAATCTTTTGGCTAATCTTGCTAGTAAGAACATGATAGTCTATCAAATGGATGTAAAGATGGCATTTACGAGCGGAGATCTTAAAGAAGTCGTCTATGTCGGTAACTGAAGGCTTTGTGAATCCGAGCATCCTACTCACGTTTATCGTTTGAAGAAGGCTCTATACGATTTAAAGCAAGCTCCAAGGGCATGGTATGATACGCTATCAAAGTTTCTTCTATCTCTTGGATTCACAAAGGAACAGTTGATCCAACATTGTTCACCGAGAAGTCGAGCAAACATTTAATTCACGTTCAAATTTATGTCGATGATATCATCTTTGCCTCGGTGACCCCAATGAATGTGATCGTTTTCAAATGAAATGAGTTCAAAATTTCGAATGTCAATGATGGGACAAATGTCATTTTCTTGGGATTACAAATTTCACAAAGTCCGGAGGCATTTTCATAAATCAATCTAAATATGCAATTGAGATCTTAAAGAAATTTGGATTTGATTCAAGTGACCTATTGACACTCCCATGATTGATCGAACCAAACTAGATGAGGACCTCTCGGGGATCATGGTAGACCAAACAAAATATCGTAGTATGATTGGATCACGATGTACCTCACAACTAGTAGACTAGACATCTTGTTATTTGTTGCATGTGTGCTAGATACCGAGCTAAGCCTACTAAAAAGCACCTTGAAGCGGTTAAGCGGGTCTTTTGGTATCTCAAGGAACCATCAATATGGGACTTTGGTACCGAAGACACCGGTATGTCACTAACGACATATCACGAGATGCATATCATGCGGTGTCAAGATACTCGTCGAAGTACGTCTGGAGGTGCTCGGTTTTGGGCGATAAGCATGTGAGTGGTCTTCAAAAAGCAAATGAGTACTTTTATTTCCTCTCTGAGGTGAATACATAGCCATGTCATCTTGTTGTGCTCAAATCCTATGGATGAGATCTCAATTATCGACTATGGCTTTGAATTTAACAAAATCCCTCTGTACTGTGATAATAAAAGTGCTATTGCTCTATCATACAACAACGTACAACACTCAAGAGCAAAGCACATTGACATTCGACATCATTTCATCAGGGAACAAGTTGAAAATGGTGTGGTGGAACTCTATTTTGTGAGGACTGAATACCAGTTAGCAGACATCTTCACCAAAGCTCTTCCAAGAGAATGTTTTGAGTTTATTCTTCCACGTCTTGGCTTGAAAAGCCTTCAACCAGAAACACTCAAACGTCTTCAGGAGGAAGACGAGGATTAAAGGTCTATCTTCATCTATCTCTTGTAAATATTTATTCGAAAAACAAAATACAAAATTATAAAACCTTCAAAAATCAAATAGAAAAATATAAAACTTTCAAAATCCATAAAAATTTGAAAAATTCGAAAAAAAACCCTCAAAAATATTGTCATTTTGTCATGTTTTTCTCGATTCGATAATATCTACGGTCTTTGTGATGTCATTCAAAGAATGACACGGGACTTTAGATGTTGTTCAATTCTTAAAAAAAAAAAAATCAAAAATCAAAAATCAAAAATATATTTTGGGAGAAAGAAAAAAATGGTTTATTGTCATTTCGGCAAGAACCCGCTTTTCTAAGAAAGAACGAGCCATGCTTTATCATGACTTTCAAAATTCCATGCTCGATTCTATAAACCGTTATCTGCTGAAAACAAATTGTTTTGATAAATAACTTGGACTCTATTTTGATAATCATCTGGACTTATTTGTCAAAATATCTATCTCTCAATCAACAACCTATGTCATTGATTGAGGGAGAATGATTTCAATTAAATTAAAATTTTATTTGTCATTCAAAATGTTTTCAAAAGATAATCATGCATGTTCAATCAATGGGTTTAAAGACTTAATATCCGATCCATATCGATTAAAACAATTTCTTAATCAAGTCACAATTCTCCTTAAAGCTTTCAAAATCAATTTAAATCTATAAGATCACAAATCTCAAATGATTTGATATTTGTGATCGGGGAGAATTTGTGATTTAAATTGGATTTATCTTGATAAATTGGTAAATGGTTTTATAAGGATGTACATGCTATCCTTCCTACATGTGCCAAACGATTTTAAATTTTCTTGCACATGTTGAGGGGGAGCATATATCGTAAACCAATATGTGATGAAACGTGATCATTTTTCTCAATGTGCAGGTTTCCTCTATTATGTGCAAAACTCTTTTCAAACTTAGATGCACATATTGAGGGGAGCAAAATCATGAAAATCTCATCCTTCCCAAAATGCTCTATCTACTTGATTTGATGTGGAAGTGATGTTGATATCTTTAGAAAATGGTAATCAAAGTTAATTCTTTCTCTTGCCTCCGTGTGCAAAACATTTTCAAATACTTGATGCACATGTTGAGGGGAGTTCTCGTTCTAAAAATATCAAAAACAATTCAGTACAAAATGCTTTGATAATATATCACAAGTATCTGAATTGATTTTCAAATGGTTTTCAATTGAGTCCATATGGCGGTGAACAATACCAAATAGACCGACCAACTTTACTTTATGTATGGTGATATAAGGATGATAAGGTTAGGTATTTGTTCCCATGATCCACGAGCGGAGGGATCTACCGAGGACTATCCACTAGTTAGTGTAGAGTTCTTAGGTATAATGATAAAAGGAGAAAAATGAGATAAGGGAAGAGTGCGGATGAGGCCGAGCTAGTACGGAATAAACCCAACAAGGTTCTAGCTATGAAGTCTTGGTATGCCTTGAAGGGTTGAAGAATTAAAAGAATTGAATGAGAAAGGGTGTAAACAAATAGCCTCCATTGATTCAACCTTAGAGGTGAAACCGGTTCAATTCATTTGCTACTTGGTTGTTACCAAGGTAACATTGGTATTAAAGACAAGGCGTCATGGACCCGATGGCGCTTGCACTAAACTTCCCAACCCACTCAAGTTCCTCTTAAAAGGGCTTGTTTCATTCTCACGGGGAACCGGCATTATCTATCGACTTTCTCTTAGAGATTGTTGATATTGAAGAAGGAGACCCTCTCCCTAGTCTCCGATATAGGATCCAAATATGCACAAATTGAGTCTAGAGCCACGAGATCATCAATAAATCTCATTAGGACACTTTCAATGAAGACTCTCTACTTCACACAATGTGGAAAGAGAGATTATATCTTGAGTCCTACGCATTATCCTTGTGGTATTGCCAGAACATCTGAGTGATTTGTATACATATTCACTATGAAGATGGAAAGCCTTCTGGAGCCAACATCAAAGAAGCTCTGGTAGGTGGCATGTGAGATCTATTATATAGATCAACCATGTGACAATGAAAGAAACAATGGGGCGATTCAATCTCTTGAATCAATCACGGTTCGAGTTATGGATTGACGGATACCTTTGAAAACCGGTCTTTGTGCTTAATAACTCTTTTCTTTAGCAAATCGACCGTGTACTAATTTTTCAAATCAAAAGGTGTTTTATGATTGATAATTGATTTTCAATAAAACCTTCGTTGTATTGCAAAACAATTTCTTTTGAGCAATACACGATTGTTTTCAAATCTCTTTCATCAATCGGTGGACTTAAATTATTGGTTCACTCACTCCGTGTTGTCTTCTTTGAGATGTTCGGTTTGAGAACGACTAGAGCATTGCGAAACCCTGTCAAGGAAATTCTTGAATTATACGATCACGAGCGATACTTGTCTTGATCAGCGAGAACCGTGGGCCGTGTACCTCAATTCAACTAAAGTGGTCAAAGACACTTTTATGCGCTTTATTGCTAACGGTTTTATGCGGTACATCCTCGTTTCGTTGATCGAATGAAGCGGTCAATCTATAGCCGCATGCTCACACGATACATTCATCTCTTAAGAAATCATGATAAGTGCATCAATGACTCGATATTCTCACTCCATGCTTACGCTTTCTGTTTGCCAATATCATGAATCAACAAAGCTTCCGCTACTCGATGAGAAGATATCATGATCAAGAATGTGAGCATGTCGGTCCGAATGTCACAACATCACATAATACCAACACCACAATGGATGTCTCGAGATTTTTGATGGTGATGATCTCAAAAGATGGCTCAAAATTATTATCACGTGGATCGGTAAAGACCTCCACTTGGAGTAACCAAACATGCAATGTGAAGAATCAATGACTACGAGCTTAGAGCAAAGGACTACATCAAGAATGCAAGAACAATTATTAATGTAATATCTATTTGTATTCAATGTAATGTTTTGTACATGATTGAGGTGACCTCCTTGGGGGAGATTGTTAGAATTAGAAATTCCATGTATTAAAGAGTCGATCACCTCAAGTATATGTAATCGTTAAAAGCTCGTAGTCATAGTTATTTTAACTTAAGTAGTATTTAGTTAAGTAACACCGTGGAGGACGGAAGGGTCTTTACCCATCGTATGCACGATCCATGACCCGTTGTGTGGCGTTTTATTGTAAGACTATAAATACTCTCTACCTTCCAAGGTAGAGTTGGAGCTCATAATAAGATTTTCTTTCTCTTACTAAAGTTCCCTAAACCTCTAACTTTCTCTCTAAATTCTCATCTTATATCGCCACCTTGTTGTTATGGTTTGATGTGTATGTGAAAACTAATATCCTGAGTTTCTCTAACTTATCCTCTTCAACAATCTCACGCATACATTCTAGGCAATCCTTAAGGCATGAGAAGTATGTTTGAATAACAAGTTTGTTATTCACGAGATGAGGAGGACATATTTCACGACAAATCATATTTGTTATCCATAGGTACCTTTGGTCCATCATTCCCCATTGGTCATTGGCATTTTCCCTTTTACAGCTCTTGATTCTCAATTTCCTTTTGCAATGAAGCTATTTGTTCGCTATTTTTGTTACGGTGACCTTTATTGATTCAAATAACTCATTGAAATGACGTTTAACCTTTTCATTTTCTTCTAGAAAACTTTCGTTTCTTGTTGTAATGTGTTTACTAAGTTTTGAAGATGAAACGTTTGGGAATTCGAGAATCTAAAGGAGGAGGCATTTGGGAGCCAGTCACATTGTTCTTTTCACCCTTCAATTGAGAATTTGGGCTTTCAACTTTCGATCGTGTTACAATGAGCTGAATTTGTTCATCTCGTTTGTTTATTTGAAAAGCGCATCAAACTCGGAGCATCGAGGATGTCTTGATATTTGAAGTTTTACATTTTCTTTAAGATGTTGATATTTTAGTTGTAAATTAAAATGCTCAACCTCTAGGTTAGAAAAATGTTTAACCAAATTGTCGTGATCATCCAGTTCAATTTTCTCAATTAGTTTAGAATTAGTCTTTTCAAGCTCAATGACACGATCATGGGAGACTTTCAGAGCAACAGATAATTCATGAAATTGAGAAGTATTAATGGAACAATTTGTAGCAGTGAAAAACACATCTTGAGCAATACATTCAGAAGTCATATTCTCATTAATGTATGCAAGTTCTTCCTTTCAATCTCATTGTATTTTAATGCTCGCTCATAGTCACTAACCTCAACTATCATTGCATCAAATTCCTTTTCCATTTCTTTAATGTCTGAATTCATTCCCTTTTTAAGACTCTCAAAATGATCTTTTAGTTGTTTAAAGAAATGCATGACTTGATTAAATAACATTCTTTGTTTGCTCAAACCCTTTCCCCTTGATTATACCGATGGGTGTGATCCTTTTCTAACAAGTTTTCTCAAAATCAACAAATAGTTGAAAAATAACATATTGGTGATTAAGGTCTTGCTTTTAGTGGCAATAGTCCTAGGTACTAAATGCATTGGTGTATTTGGAGGATACACGATCATTGAAGGCATTTTTCTAAAGGGAGGGTTTGTTACAACAAGATTTTCAACTTTTGCTTATCTAAATCCTTTTCCGAACACTTGTTCGGTGTTAACAACTTCGAGGCTTAAACATGTTCAAAGAAACCAATTCTCCTTCTTGTAATCATGGGGTGTGATCTTTATTTTCTTTTCTTTACATTTAGGATCATCTAATTTCTTGTTCATCTTTTCCTAGTGACTTCATATGATTTCTTATCATCCTCGGTGCACTCAATGCAACTAGGTTTCTGTCTAGGTTTAAGGATTTCATTGCCATCATAAAGAACCTTATGAGCATTTCTAGCCTTTTAATGACCTCTGATTTGGTTCCTCAACAAGGGAATGCTATGCTTATCGCTTAAGACTTTATGCTTAGTGATTAAGTGAAGCGATCGAATGGTATTTCCTTGTACGTACAACTTATTTTCAAGCTTGTTTTTCAAGGTTTTAGATTAGAAAAATCATTCAAAAGTTTTGATTCCTTAGCACCGAATTCTTGCTTAAGCATTTTAACATTTTCTTGAAGTTCTTGTTTTGCTTAGCGTTTTAGAAAGATTTTCTTGTAAGGAGTTTAACTCTTGTTTTAATATTTCTTCTTTAAACCTACTTTTTCTAATAGTTGTGCGCATTTGGTCATCCATTTCACGCTCACGGGTGGTCAACTCAAATTTGGCATGTTGTTCATAAATAGCAACACGTTCTTTATAGGCATTAAGTTCGAGATGACGAAATCATCGAGGCACATGGTGAATTCATCAAGAATATAATCATTGTTGATGGAGAAGATGCATTACTTGGTACAATCTCACTTTCACTTTGTTTCACATATTGATCATATGTGACAACATTGATATTACCCATATTTTCAATATCGACTCAATAATTACAGATTGATTGTACTTCGTTATGTATCTTTGCTCATCAACTTCATCGTATAATTTTAATACCTCGAAAATGAGTTTGTCTTTGGATGGACCAGCTTGTGGAGATGAAGAGACTTTAGGAGAGACCATTGGAGAAATGCTAGCCATGAAGATGGTTTGTGCGGTGGGTTCTTCATCAACATCAGTCGTATGCATCACAATCGGCTACTTGAAAGGCATTCGATGATTATGGCCTATCTCTGAATTGGTTGCTCATCCACATCTGCATCATATGTCTTAGCATTTCCTCGACCAAGAACAACAACTCCTCTTCATCCAAAGCTGCACCATTATCCACGAGTTTGCACAAGCAACATCTTATCCTGAAGTACTCGGCGTTCGAGGCGTTTTGGTGATGTGTAGTTCCTTGCAATGTGTCCTCACCTCTACAATTGTAACATTTGATTGGCTTTGCTTGACCACGATTTCCATTCCTTCCTCTATTCGATTTGCGGCATAACCTCTACCAGCTCCACCTCTTGCTTGTTCGTCTTGTCGTTCTTGAGCCGGTTTCACCATAACCTTCCCATCTCTAACGATGGCTTGATTATGTGGATTGGAAGCGGTTATGAGATTGTTGTTGTGTGGAAGAGAGTTCATGTTTTGACTAATCGGAAGAGCTAGTTGATTAATGAAGTTTCCAGTGTGTGCATAAGCATCGACTTGTTTGAACATAGGATCGGGAATGAGTTTGTGATTACCATTACCCATGGGTATGACTTGTGAGGCTTTGGTTGTGATTCCGATGTTTGAGTAGAAGGCGGTTGAGTCATTTGAAGAGCTTGTCTCTCCGGTTGGTTTTAGGCGATTAAGAATCCTTTTTCAAACATAGCATGTCTCTCATTCGAAGGAGGAAGGCATAGAGTTTCTCATAGTTTGTATTCTTCAATCCTTTAGTGAGCTTCACGAGTGACAAACTTGTGCCATTCGGGATTCATGTTGTTCACAAATTTTGAGTTCGGTGAATGTTAGGCATAGTCATTCGATGTTCCTCATATCATTAACAAGCTTGTGGAATCTCACATAGTACTCATAAACACTCTCATCGGTTTCATCTTGAAGTGTTCAAATTCATCATAGAGTTGTGATTCTCATCTTCCATAGTTAATTCGAACTTTGAGAGAATCATCTTGACATTATCCCATCTGCCTTTGCTTGATGTTGTGATTGATCGACTTGTAGATATCTTTTGGAAGACCTTGAAGTACGATGTTAGAAGCCACGATATCGACATCGAATCTCTTTTCTCCTTATCATCGAGCTCATCATATGTCTTTAGTCATCAATTCCATAGATCATTGTTCCATCTTCATTGTATCAATTAAGTCTCTAGTCGTCTCAACCCGATATGGTCCTTCATCAATGGATTTGAGAATGTTGACTCCATTTTCCTTTCCAAGGCAGTACAATCGATTCGTTGAGCCCACGAGTCGTAGTCGATTCTGTCAAGCATGGGTGGACGAGTATCTAAACCATTGCTTGAACATCCTCGGCAATGATGGAGATGATTGTAGGAGCATTGGTAGACATGATGACAAATTAAGCGGATTTTATAACTCTATGATTAAGCCGGAAATAGATTCTTTCACGGATTTTACTAAATCAAGAAAACCGTATTCAAAGGATATTACCCAAGTCACTAGGAAATCTTGAACCAAGTCGCTAACTACTAAGTCACTATAATCCCAAGTCGCTAACACACAATCAAGTCGCTATATAACAACTCGCTAAGATACAAGTCGCTAGCAAAATTTTGACAGCAATTTGCTAAGATCCAAGTCGCTAAATAGCAACTCGCTATGCACCAAATCGCTAACACCAAGTCGCTAACGAACAAAAGTACAAGTCGCTAACGTCCACCAAGTCGCTACCCGTAGTGGAGAATCCACTAAGTGTCTTGTTTGTCGGCTTGTCTCACTAGACAAGTCGCTAACCCTAACTCATTACGACTTTCAACTACAACTCGCTACCAAATTGTAAAGCAAGTCGCTACCAAGAAAACTTTTCCGTGGCTAAAGTCGCTAGCATGAAAAACACATAAACACCACTTTTCAATCCAAAAACAACCCAACCACTATGATTCATACCTTCTAAATCAAAACCTAAACACTTGAGATGATTCTAAACACAAAAGTACTACCAAAATCCAAACTTTAACACTAGAAATCAACCAAATGATGCAAAAACCACTAAACTTTTTCAAACTCAAAAACCACTAGAAATCCAAAGATATGTAAGATATGATCTAACCATGGATCTTGATACCAATTGTAGGATATTGGATTTCACATACACATCAAACCATAAAACAAAGTGGGCGTATAAAGGTGAGTTCTAGAGAGAGAAAGTTAGAGGTTTAGAGAACTTTAGTGAGAGAAAGAAAGATCTTATTATGAGCTCAACTCTCTACCTTGGAAGGTAGAGAGTATTTATAGTCTTACAATAAAACGCCACACAACGGGTGTGGATCGGGCATACAGGTGGGTAAAGACCGTCCGTCCTCCACGGTGTTACTTAACTAAATACTACTTAGCTTAAAATAACTACTACTACGAGCTTTCTAATGATTACATATACTTGAGGTGACCGACTCCTTAATACATGGAATTTCTAATTCCTAACAGATCCTCTAGTTTTGGTAGTTCTGAAGACTGGTTGTACTTCTTGCACTAGGAGAATTGACCATAGGACCTTAGTGTGATTGGTTTCGAGGATTGACAACCCTTGTGCGTGAATTAACTATAGGATCACCCTCCGGGTTGGATGAACTTAAGAAGTTAGATGTGTGGCCTAAGTTCCGACAGGCCAGGCCACACAAAGAAATAATCTAGCATGTAGCAACACTTAATGACTCAAACTAGTCTACCATACTTCCACTTACTACAGAGGAGAGCGCCTTTGGTTCGGAAAGGATATATTCGTACATTAATATATTGAAGTGTTTTATGATAATCAAATGTGTTATTCATTGTTCTTCTTAAGGTTAAATACAATATTCCGCATTGTGTTTAATAAACGTTTCAAGTCAGTTTCTATACCTAGTTGCTTTAGATTAATCTAAAACAACTAACACTTTACAAGTTAGAGAATTCGATCAAGTGTTTAATTGGGATCAACAAGTGGTATCAGAGGTTGTGATCTAAAAGCTGTGATCAAGAAGAACTTGTTTTTAAAACTCAAGGTTGTTCTAAATCTACTGAAGACACAAAGTCAGAATCATTCAACATGGTTCCTGCTTTAAAGGTACCTATGCTCAAGTCTGGTGAGTATGAGCTATGGAGGATGAGAATTGAGCAGTACCTTAAGATGCTTGACTACTATATGTGGGAAGTCATTTAGCGTGGTGATACTTTACTAGATAAGACTATTGATGATAAAGGTGTGGAGAAGGAAGTACCCATTAAATCTGCTGCAGACAAGGCTCAAAGAAGATTGGAGATAAAGACTCACGAGTATTCTTATGATAGGGATACCTAATGAGTATCAGTTGAGCTTTAATCATTTACAAGATGTTAAATCTCTAATGGAAGCTATTGATCAAAGATTTAGTGGGAATGAAGCTACCAAAAAGTCAAGGAAAGATCTTTTGAAGCATCACTTTGAGAACTTTGCTGCCTCAAGTTCTAAAAATCTTGATGCTACTTATGACAGACTTCAGAAGCTTATAAGTCAACTAGCACTTATGAAGGTTCCAGTTCTTCAAGAAGATATCAACCTTAAGTTTCTAAGGAGCTTGTCATCATAATGGAGCATGCATACTGTGGTTTGGAGAAACAAAGCTGATTTGGAAAAGATGAGTTTAAATGATATATACAACAACCTGAAAATGTATGAATCTGAAGTCAAAAGGTCATCTGGTTCATCTTCAAGTGCACAAAACCTAGCTTTTGTGTCCCTAAATAACAAAAGTTCTAGCAGCACTCAGGAAACTTTTTCTACTGCTCAAGGAGTTTCTGCTGCTAGCACTCAAGTTTCTGCTGCTGGTTCATCAAACTCTGACAACATTAGTGATGCTGCTATTTTTTCCTTCTTGGCTAATCTTACTACTAGTTCTCAAGTTATGCATCAGGACTTGGAGTATATTGATCCTGATGATCTTGAAGAAATTGATTTAAAGTGGCAGATGGCTATGTTGACAATGAGGGCAAGGAGATTCTTGAAGAAAACTGGAAGGCAACTCAATGTGAATGGACAGAACAATATGGGGTTTGATAAGTCCAAGATTGAATGCTATAATTGTCACAGGAGGGGACACTTTGCAAGAGAATGCAGAGCACCAAAGACTCAAGAATACAAAAGTGGAGATACCTCAAAGAGAGCTAATGAGGAATCTAAGACCTCTACAGCTATGGTGTCTTGTGATGGTTTGGGTGATTATGACTGGAGTGATCAAGCAGCAGAAGGACCAAACTTTGCTCTCATGGCTTATTCTTCTTCATCATCCAGTTCTGATTCTGAGGTATCTAACTAGTTGTTCATATAAATATTGTTTAGATAAATTAGAAGAAATTAAATCTAGGAATGAAAGTTTAGAAGAAGAAGTTAAAAAGTTAAAATTAAACAACTTAGGTTATAAAGTTGGTCTAAAATCTATTAAGCAAAGGCTTGAATTTTTTTGAAGAGAATGAGTTAGAGTATGTTGAGAAGATAAATGTTCTAGAAAGTAAGCTTTTTCTTAAAGATAATGAGATTAATACACTTACTAAAAGACTAGAACATCTTTGAAAAAGATAAGGATGCAGCTTTGGGTGAGAAAGAAAAACATCAGGTTAGAGTTGAAAAACAATAATTTGCATCTAATCTAGTGCATAAGAAAATTAAGAGTCAATTAATAAGGAGAGGAAGTAGAATAGGTTATAATGAGGTTCCTCCTCCTGCTAAAAGTGCCTATGCATCCTCAATGAAAGAATTGTCTTTTATAAGTGAATTAGATAACAAACCTGCAGGTGAAGCTAGTAAGTCTAGTATTGAAGTACCTAATGTTGAAAAGAGGAAGTTTGATGAACCCATCATTGAAGATTGGGTATCTGATGAAGATGAGGAACAGGTTGAGTCAAAACATAAGGTCAATAATCAAACATTTAAGTCTACTGTTGAGTTTGTCAAACCTGTGTTTGGTGATAAGATTTATATGAAAATTGTTGAGTAATATGAGAAACCTAGAGAGCAACCTAGGAAGTACAATAACACGCCTAGAGGTAACCAAAGAAATTGGAACAACCTAATACCTCAAAGGTTAGGTAGTGATTTTGAATTGGTTAATAAAGCTTGCTATAGTTGTGGTAGTTTTGAGCATTTACAAGAAGATTGTTTTTACTACCAAAAACCTGTTTGGAATCATGCTAAAAGGGTGAATCACCAAAAAATTTCAAGAAAAACTTACACACATGTTAAAAGAAATATGATTCCAAGAGCAGTATTGATGAAATCTGGTGTTACTAGATCAGTTAATATTGTTTCAACAAAAGAAAAGGTGAATGATGTTAATCAAAAGTCATATTTTTCTAAAAGAGATCATTCAACCAAAAGCAAACAAAAGTTAGTACTGCTAAGGCAAAAGCAGTGGTTTCTGCTGCTGAGCCAAAAGTGATTAGTGACACTGCTATGGGCAATCATTTTTATGCTGTAAAGGACTCATCTTGTTGGGTCTGGAAATCAAAAATTAAAGTTTTAGATCATGTTTCCGGAAACAACAGTGCATCAATGGACTTCAAGAGATTTGATTATGTTGATGCACAAGGCAGATCCAAGTCAGTGATGGCTTGGGTCCCCAAGAGAAACTAATTCTCTTACTTTATGTGCAGGGCAACTTACAGGTGGAGCTAAAGGATAAAGTTATATTTGATAGTGGTTGCTCAGGGCACATGACAAGAAACATGTCCTACCTTGAAGATTTTGAAGCAATTGATGGTGGATATGTTGCCTTTGGGAGTGATCCTAAAGGAGGGAATCATAGGAAGAGGTACAACTAGAGCTAGAAAAATAGATTTTGAAAATGTGTACTTTGTAAAAGAGCTTAAGTTTAATCTCTTTAATGTCTAAAAAATGGGTGACAAAAGGAACAATGTTCTTTTTACTGACACTGAATGTCTTGTCTTATCTCTTGATTTTAAGTTGCCTGATGATAAATTTGTGCTACTTAAAATTCCTAGAACAGACAATATATACAGTGTTGATATAAAGAAATGGTTCCTAAAAGAGATTTAACTTGCCTTTTTGCCAAGGCCACATCTGATGAATCTAAGCTTTGGCATAGAAGGCTTGGTCATTTAAATTTCAAAACAATAAACAAATTGGTTAAGGGAAATCTGGTGAGAGGATACCTTCGAAAGGTTTTGGAAATAATGAAATTTGTGTGGCTTGTCAAAAAGGAAAACAACATAGAGCATCTTATAAGTCCAAAGCAGTGAACTCAATAAGTCAGCCATTACATATGTTGCACATGGATTTATTTGGGCCAACATATGTGAAACGTTTGAATAAAAAGATTTATTGCTTAGTTGTCACAGATGATTTTAGTAGGTTCACTTGAGTTTTCTTCTTAGCAGCTAAGGATGAAACTAGTGGCATTCTTAAGGCTTTTATAACCAGAGTAGAAAACCTAGTTAATCATAAAGTTAAAGTGATAAGATGTGACAATAGAACTGATTTTAAGAATAGGGATATGAACCAGTTTTGTGAGCAAAAAGGTATCTTAAGACAGTTTAGTGTTGCTAGAACTCCTCAGCAAAATAGTGTGGCTGAGAGGAGAAATAGGACATTAATTGAGGCTGCAAGAACAATGTTGTCTGATTCTAAATTACCTACTACTTTTTGGGCTGAAGCAGTCAATACTGCTTGTTTTGTGCAAAATAGGAGTAAAGTAGTTAAGCCTCACAACAAGACCCCTTATGAATTGTTACATGATAGGAAACCTTTGATAAATTTCTTAAGACCATTTGGGTGTCCTGTTACTATCTTAAATACCATTGATCGCCTAGGCACGTTTGATGAGAAGGCTGATGAAGGTTTCTTTGTTAGATACTTCATAAATAGTAAAGAATTTAGAGTGTTCAATAGAAGGACTAGGCATGTGGAAGAGAACTTGCATGTTAGGTTTAGTGAGAGTAAACCTAATGTTGCAGGAAGTGGACCAGACTGGCTATTTGATGTTGATGCACTAACCAAAATTATGAATTATGAGCCAGTTGTTGTAGGTACAAAAACTAATGAATATGCAGGTAAAAAAGCTAATTCTAATAAGCTAATAAGGTGAATGAACTTGTAAAAGAGTATATTTTGCTACCTCATTGGAAACTTGATCCACCTTTCACAACCCCAGAGAAGGAGAAAAGGAGTTTACAGGATGAAGATGTTGTTCATCTAGTTCCAAAGGATGCTACAAAAGATGGTGTACATCCTTCTAATGTTGATAAAGTGGTTACTAAAGATTCAGAGAAGATCAATACCACTAATGAAGATGAAGTTCCAAGCCCTGATCTTGGAAATAACACTGGCAGTACAAACACAGTTAATGCTGCTAAGCGAAAAATTTTTGCTAATGCAGACAACACTAGCAGTAGTAACTCTGTTTCTACTGTTGAGCATAATGTTTTTGCTGCCAGAGGACTTTTTAATGATTTTGACTATCCTGATGATCCTAATATGCCTCATCTGGAAAACATATATTCTGCTAATAATGATTAATATGTTGAAGATGAAGTATTTGGTGCAGAGGCTGACCTTGGCAACATGGATATTATTATTTATGTCAGTCCTATTCCAACTACTAGAGTACACAAGGATCATCCTAAGGAACAAATCATTAGAGAGCCAGAATCATCAGTTTAAACAATAAGTCAAACAAGAGGGCTAAAAGATCTGACAAATCAAGGTTTCTTTTCAAGAACTCTTCAGCAAAGAAACAGTCATAAAGATATTCCAAATTGCATGTTTGCTTATTTTCTGTCACAAATAGAACCCAAGAATGCTTACAAAGCTCTACAAGATCCAAGTTGGGTGGAAGCTATGCAGGAAGAGCTTCGGCAATTCAAGCTACAAGAAGTATGGACCTTGGTAGATTTTCCTAATGGAAAGAAGGCCATTGGTACAAAATGGGTGTTTAGGTGCAAAAAGGATGAAAGATGTATAGTGATCAGAAACAAGGCAAGGTTAGTGGCTCAAGGATATACTCAAGAAGAAAGGATTGACTATGATGAAGTATTTTCTCCTGTTACAAGAATAGAAGCCATCATATTGTTCTTGCCTTATTCTTCATACAAGGATTTTACAGTGTATCAAATGGATGTTAAGAGTGCTTTTTGTATGGAACAATTAAAGAAGAAGTGTATGTTTCACAACCACCTGGTTTTGAAGATCCTAACTTTCCTGACAAGGTTTACAAGGTGGAAAAAACGCTTTATGGCTTGCGTCAAGCTCTAAGGGCATGGTATGAAACTCTTTCAACTTATTTGTTGACCAATGGGTTTCACAAAGGTAAATTTGATAAAACTTTATTTATCAAAAGGCACAAGGATGATATTATACTAGTTCAGGTGTATGTAGATGATATTATCTTTGGTCCTACAAAGAAGGAGCTATGTGATGATTTTGAGAAACTTATGCATGAAAGGTTTCAAATGAGTTCTATGGGAGAACTAACATTCTTTTTGGGATTGCAAGTCAGACAAAGGTCAGATGGTATATCTATCAGTCAAGATAAATATGTAGCTGATATTTTGAGGAAGTCTAGGTTTACTGATGTGAAGCATGTAAAGACAATTGTCGAATCTAACAAGCCATTACTTAAAGATGAAGATGGTGAAGAAGTTGATGTGCATTTATACAGATCAATGATTGGCTCATTAATGTATCTTACAGCTTCAAGGCCTGACATTATTTTTGCAGTATGTACTTGTGCAAGATATCAAGTCTCACCAAAAGTTTCACATCTCAATGTTGTGAAGAGAATTTTCAGATATTTGAGATACCAACCTAAATTGGGTCTCTGGTATCCAAAAGATTCACCTTTTGACTTGATAGCATACATTGATAGTGATTATGCTGGAACATGCTTTGATAGGAAATCCAGAACTGGTGGTTGTCAATTTCTTGGAAGCAGGTTGATTTCATGGCAATGCAAGAAACAGACAGTGGTTGTTAATTCCACAATTAAGGCTGAATATGTTGCTGCTTCAAGTTGTTGTGGTCAAGTACTCTAGATTCAAAATCAACTTCTTGATTATGGGTATAACTTTAAGCATACCAAAATTTACATTGACAATAGCACTACTATGTGCATAATAAAAAATCTTGTTTATCATTAAAAAAACAAACATATTGAAATAAAACATCATTTTATAAGAGATTGTTATGAAAAGAAGTTGATTCAAATTGTTAAAATCCATACGGACAATAATGTTGCAGATTTGCTCACAAAAGGTTTTGATATGAGTAGATTGTAATTTTTGATTGCAAGTATTGGAATGCCCAATCTTTGAAAATCTTATCTTTTTGTGTTTTTGTAAAGTTTTGTAAGGATTAGTACTGCCAAAAATGTCAAAAAAGTTGTTTATGTTGCTTGTTCAACTTAGTACTGCTGGTAATTGCTGCTAATTATATTTCCAGCTGCTAAGTATCTGTTATGATTATTGTGGAATGTTCTTTCTTGTTTTTCCTGTGGTTTTGGACTAACATTTTGCAGAATAAGCAAAAGGAGAATGATTGGTTTGATGGAAACTTGGAGTTTGTACTGCTAACTCAAACTTACTGCTGCTGGGCAAAAGTTAGTGTTGCTGGGCCAATTTTACTACTGCTCGAAAAATGCTGCTAAGTTTGAAAGTTTATGGACTAATCCGTAACTTTTTGTGTATAAATCCCTATTAATCCATTCAATCGGATTTGTGTGCTCACAATTGTCTCGATTACAAACCCTTACACTCCTCTTAACATCAAAACTCATAATTCCCAAATCCCAAACCCTAATTCACAATGTTGTCAAGAGTCTTTGCTGATAGTCACAACATGGTTGCGTTTCTTGACAAAACCTTACCTGAAACATAAAAAAAATTGCTGAAATCATTGATTTTCTAAATGCTTGTCCTATCAGGTATGCATTATCAGTGAATCCTACTATATATCTTTCCTACATTAAGCAGTTTTGGGCTACTGCAAGTCCAGAACTATTAATGGGGAAGTACAAATACGTGCTATTGTAGATGCCCAGAAGGTACTTATCACTGAGTCATTAGTTAGAAGTTCTCTTGAACTAGCAGATGACAAAGGTGTTGAGTGTCTCTCAAACTCTGCTATTTTTACTGGACTTGAAAAAATGAGGTATGAGAAGCCAAACAATTATTTGAAATTTTACAAAAGTCTATTCTCACCTTAATGGAAATTTTTAGCCCATACCATCCTACATCGAATAAGTCCAAAAACAACTGGCTGTAATGAGTTCAGTACATTTATAGCTTCTGCTATAGTATGCTTGACTCAGGGTCAGAAGTTTAATTTTTCTAAAATGATTTTAGATGGTATGGTTAAAAACTTGGATGAATCAAGTAATTATTTTCTATATCCAAGATTTGTTCAATTTTTTGTGGACAACCAGCTTTCTAAGAAGAAACTTCATAAAGGAATTTTGGATAAACCCCTTCTCACAAAGAAAGTTTTTACATTTATGAGGAAGAAAGGGACAGGATTTTTTGGAAAGGATATACCTTTGTTTCCATACATGGTGAATCTTTCACAAAAACAGGGTGAAGGTGCAGAAAACACAACTGCTACCCAACACACACCAACTTTTGATGCATCTACCTCTCAACCCCAAAAGACCTATAACCATAGGAAATCACAAAATAAGGGCACTAAGCTACCTCAGGTTGATGTCAGGATGGATGCAGATGAGGCTGTCATGGGTGTGGAGCATGACATGTTGGTGAGGGCTACCACTACTACTGCTAGCTTAGAAGCAGAGCAGGCGAGTGGTAATATAAATAAGACCCAGCCTAAGGCAACATCTGATGTATTGAGTTTACATGAACTTAATTCAGATGATGGTAACCCCAGCCAAATGGCTCATATGGGGAAGGGGGCTCAGATGCTCAAGCTAGGTTTGAGAGTGAGTTTACACCCATTGATTGACCTCTCAGGTAAGGTAACACATCTCGAAGTGATGAGGGTAGATCTGGTACAAATGAATTGATTGATACTGATGTACACAATGACAATACCAGTGATCCACCTCTTGGGCTAGGTAACACAAGCCGAAGTGGTGAGGATACCATGAAACTTATACAGGAATTGATGGACATATGTACACAATTGACAAAGACTGTTCTTGGCTTCCAACAGCTCACAACTTCCCAAGGTGCAGAGATCAAGAATTTGAAGCTGAGGGTTAAATATTTGGAAGGTCAAAAGAGGTCAAGAACAATAATGTTTAGAAGGTTGAAGGGCACACACAAAGAATAAGTTCCCCTGAAGAACCAAGTTTGGGGGAGGATGCTCCCAAACAGGGGAGGAATGATAGCACAAGTTCAGGGGAGGCTCAGGATTATGAAGGTGCTGATATGGGTAATTTGGATGTTGATATGGGTGATGGGGTAGAGACTGAGAATATAATTATGTGGTGGTTGATAAACTGGGCAAAGAAGTAGTTTTGGAACAACATAATCAAGCAGTTGAAACTACAAAGATTGTTGAAGAAAGTGCTGCTGCAAAAGGTGTTACTACTGCTAGTACAAATGAACTTGCTGCTAGTACAAATGTTACTACTGTTGGATCTGCTGCTGCACATAATGTTCCTACTGCTGAAGTTTCTGATGTTGGTAATGAAAAAGTGTTAGATGAGACTACTTTGGCTAAAGTAATGATTGATTTGAAGAAGTCAAAGCCAACAGTTAAGGCCATTAAAATCAGATAACCTTCCTCACCTAAGAAGATTGCTCAACAACCAACACAGGATAAAGGCAAAGGAAAAGGAATACTTGTTGAAGAGCCTGAGCCTGAAATACCTGTAGAATTCTGGCTAAGAGAGAAACAAATAGAGTATGATGCTAAAGTTGCTGCTGATTTGGGTGCTGAATTTGAACCAGAGAACCAAAAGGTTCTTGAACAAAAAAGAAAGGCTGCTAAAGATGAAGCTAAGGCCTTAGCATTGTTAGTTGCATGGGATGAAGATAGGGTTAAGTGTGATGCAGATATAGAGCTAGCTAAGAAGCTTACTCAAGAAGAGCAAGAGATGTACTTCAATGAAGAAAGAGCTTAATGGTTAAAGGAGTACATGGATAAATGGAGAAAATTTTATGCTGCTGAGAGATTAAAGAAGAAAATGCTTAGACCACCCACTGTAAAGCAAATAAGAAAAGTACATGAAAAATATCTGAAAAATATTAAGGGTTACAAAAAGAATCAGTTAGCTCATCTACCTGATGGTGAGGTTGAAAAGATGTATGAGAGAGCTAAAAGAAAAATAGAAAGTTTTGTGCCATGGAGCCAGAGGAACAGATAAAAGAAAAGATGGTGGAGAAGGTGGAGGAAAATAAAGAAAGCTCTAGCTCAGGAGTGAAGACAGCTGGGAGTGTTTTGAAGACAGTTGGCAGAAAGAAAAGAAAAGAAGATAAATCCAAAGCATTTGAGCAGGATGAAGAGTCAGAGCATGAAGTAGAAAATGTTAATGAAAAACTTGAAGAACAAGTATCTGATGCAGAAGACATAGAAAAGATGCAGGCTCTTACAGTTCTTTCAAAACAAAGAGAGCCTAAAGTTGTTGATGCAGTTCATTTGGGTATCAAATATCCTATCATTAAAGTTACTTCTGGAATTCAAGATGGGAGTGAAGCTTATTGGGATATAAAAAGAAGCAATGGTAACAGTTATAGATTTCTTAGATTTCAACAAATGGTTCAATACTTTAATATGGATGATATTGTGACTCTCTGGAGGTTAGTAAAGGAAACGAATGGTGGTGCTTATCCAAAGAAAATTTATGACAGAGTAATCTGGAATTACTTGAAAATAATGTTTGAACCAAGTCATGAAGATGAGGAGTAGAGAAAACTTAAACAAAACACAGTTCAACAGTGGAGGTTGTATCAATGTTGTGGTGTTTGTCACACCCCAAATTACATTTTGCGTGGAATGGAATTCACGGGATTGTTGTCATAGCATCACAATCACAGTTATATTGAACGACCTAAAGTGTCGTTTGGAAAATACATCGTTTGATTTAATAAAATAATCGAGTTACAACATAGGTCCTAAAAGTTTACAAAGTTTGCGGAAATATAAATATAATACAAGTCCAAGCGATGGTTTTAAAAGAAAGTGCCATAATGTACAATGATGTAAGTCGGCCTTGCGACTCAAAAGGTGGTTCCTTAACCATGCCATGATGATAATGCTCGATAAGGTTTTAAAAGGTACCTTTTGAGGGTCATTTAAGCCCTTATTCGATCACTTTTGTATCCGTTATTGCTTAATATCGTTCCTTTTCACTTTTAGGTCTCTTGAAGGCAAAATCTTTGGAATGATGCTTATTTGGACGAAAAGGCGAATATCTGAAGAAAATGGCCAAAGTCGAATCGAGACACTCAAAGTCTTTGAAACATAAAGCGACGCCCCACTTCATTTGTCAACGCTGTTTCCATTATGCCCGAGAATGCAAAGGTTGAGACGCGGAAAACCGAGGAAGTAATAAGGAGGAGTCGGTGCATGACGACGAGCTGAGACCATTGAATACTACCTTAAGCACGAAATCAACAAGAAAACCATTGCAAACCAAGTAAACAACTTTAGGTACAATGAAGTTCTCAAGGAAGCCCTTGATGAAAAAATGATGAAGAAGAGTATGGCGCCTACCTATGGGACCCCAGTGATGAGTTAGTTATAAAAACCTCTAACAAGGAAACGTAACACCACGAGAATTTCGTAATACCGGTTAGCATAGGTGACATTGATAATATTAATGCCTTGGCGATCGGGGACCGATGTGAACATAATGCCATTATCAATCTATAATAAGTTAACTAAGGAGAAACCAGCCGAGACCGACCTTAGACTCTCCTTAGCTAATCACACTTATGTTCACCCCCGTAGGAGTCGCAATAGATGTTCTAATTGAGGTGGCTAACATTGTTTATCCGGTAGATTTCGTGATCGTTGATTTTGAAGAAGACAAAACATACCCTCATTCTTGGAACACCGTTTCTAGCTACCGCCAAGGCAACCATCAAATGCGGAGAGGCGTCATGATACTCAAAAGCGGAAAGGGTATGCTAGGATACCCATCATCCCAAGGTATCCTCTCAAAATCATGGAAATGATTACGAAGGGAATCGGAAAACCCTAGCCATAATGTTAAGAAAAGATGAATGGTAGGAAAAGGGCTTAGAGACTTCATGGTCCAAGGATTGTATGCAACATTGTGGAAACCCGATAATAAGTTAGGAAGCAACCCCACCTCGGTACCTAAGGCACGAAGGACCCTAAGAAATTTCTAAAAGGAGAAAAGTACTTAGACAAATCAAGGAAAAGGGCAATGCAAGGAAAAAACAACCCAAGATGGTTTGGGCTTTTCACGATTAAGAAACCAACTTAAACGAAACCGTCACCATAATTGTGACAATGGCACGGAATCCACGGTGAACATACAACGTTTACGCCGCTCGATGAAGAAAATGAATGACGAAGAGGCGGTGATGCAAAACGAGGAGTAGGACTACGAGTCTAGCTACAAGACTCTTAAATAAAGAAAAGCGCTTCGTGGGAGGCAACCCATGCTTAATTGTTTGCTTGTTAGTGTCATATATCTTTTATTAATTGTTTGTCCTCATGTTTGAATTTGTAAAATACTTTATTTTGTTTTTAACCTCGTCTTAATTACATATAAAGGTATTTTACATAAAGGATAAGTGTAGGAGGATTACACGTTTTCATAAGAAACGTAAACATGAGAATAACAATTAACTAAAAGATATATATGTTTGTTTGTTCGAGTCAAATGCTTGTATCGAGTCATAATGGATGTTTTGCGAAGTTTTCCAGATTCTAAAGATGTAAATTTTCCGTAATTTTTTCGAAAAATCGCAGACCGATTTTGTCGGGATAACGTGACGTCGAGATTGCAACTGACGGCGTCGAGAAGGAATAAAACATCGACTTACTTTTCTCGTTTTCGAGCTACTTGTAAAATTTTGGAATTTTCGGATCTTAACTTTCAAAACAAATTACGTAAACATCCATTCCACAAGCATTATATCCTAGTTTAAATCGAGTCTTATGTATATTATTACCGCGATTTTACGCGAAGGTTTCGTTTGTTTTCTTCTAGTGTGTGAGGTTTAGTTTGTCAAGAAGAAGTTACACAAGTTTGGAAGGAGCCTTTCACGCAAAAACTCTTCTTGGAAAAGATTTAACCACCACTTTTACGGATCCTACCGAGCTAATCGGGGAGTATTAGTTTCTTCGTTTTAATTACCTTCTATTATCATAACTTTGATACTTCGGGGAACATTGGGGACAATGTTCGGTTTAAGTGTAGGAGGAAAATAAAGCGGGAACTTTGAAACTATGCTTATCCTTGACTATTTGCTTTGTCCAAGTGTATTTGTGTAATAAACCATGAGAAAATGTAGGTTAGGGTAATTTTAGCCAAATTTAAAATTTTCATGACGTATAGGAGTGGGCCATTAGTCTTAACAAAAGCGTCTCATGGATAGGAAGTTGCATGACTAGCACAAAAAAAAAAAAAAAAACCCTTTACCACCTAAATTCCACCCAAAATGTGAGGATCGCCTTAGATTAGTAGGAATTAAAGCATTCATCTTTAATGCTTAGAGTGTGAACCGTAGTATATTAGATTCTAGAACTTGTTTTGTGATGCATTCCGAGATCGCTAGTGAGACTACACTTGTGTAGTTAGGAATAACTAAATGATAAGAGGCATTAGGATAAACCCTTGTTTGATACACGTAATATAATTACTTCTTCCACCTCGGTTGAGTAATTCCCCACACCCTTTGCGTTGTACTCATCTTTAGTACACGATACCCTAGTTAACCCCTCGAGCCTATCCTTTTCGCGGTTCTCGTGATGTTTCGGTTTCGAATATCAATGAAGAGCATTTTACACCCCACCCCAAATATACACCCAAATCGCCTTAGCCTACCCTTTATTGCACTCACTTTTAGTGCAAATTTATGTTATCACCTAAAACCCTTAGTTCAATTATCGGTTGCTTACATGAGTTGCTAAGTCGAGTCATATCCTGTGTATCTGATTTTGGGATGATTGGGATTCATGGGAAAAGTTAAAGTTTATGAAATATAGGGAAGAGAACGTTAAACTCAAATTCCTTTGTTTGCATAATAATGTACTCCAAGTGTTTTGATCTTTTCAATTCGGGTCAAATTAGTGTTAGAATAATAAAACTCAAGTGTAGGGATGTGTCTATAAATCCCTATCATTTTGATGTACCGTAGAGGATGGTAGAGTAAAAGTGTATGAAAAAAAAAAAAAAAAAAAAAAAAAAAAAAACCATACGGGCTACCATCCTACATCTATCTTTTAAATTATGTTTGTTTATTTTCGTTGCCTAGAGTTTTAGAGTGTCGAGTCTTGACTTAGCAACGCTATTCTTCGATACTTGCAACATAGAGATTTTGACTATCCACCACTAAATAGCCTATCCCACCAACCCTTCATTTCCTTACCGTAAGCCTAACGTTACAACCCTTTAAAAGACCTCTTTGATAGTCTTTCCTAGGTGCTTACGTAAGCGACGGAGGTTTGATCTATTCTCAAGCCTATGGTAATCTATGTACTAGGACCGGTTAATGAGTGTTTATCTTCCATTTCCGATTTGTTATATTTCATATATACACCCGAGAGAGATGTGAGTATCCAAACACCCCATGTGAGGTGCTAGTATGTAATTCCGTGCTTGTTATGACTTTCTTGGGCTTATATGTGTTGTGGACCGTTTTGAATGGATGCTTCATGACCCCAACTTATAAATTAATTGGCTAAAAGCACATTTGCTTGAGGACAAGCAAATACCAAGTGTAGGGATATTTGATAAGGTTTTAAAAGGTACCTTTTGAGGGGTCATTTAAGCCCTTATTCGATCACTTTTGTATCCGTTATTGCTTAATATCGTTCCTTTTCACTTTTAGGTCTCTTGAAGGCAAAATCTTGGAATGATGCTTATTTGGACGAAAAAGCGAATATCTGAAGAAAATGGCCAAAGTCGAATCGAGACACTCAAAGTCTTTGAAACATAAGGCGACGGCGTCCTTTGCATATCTGCGACGCCGTCGGAAGGAATTTTATGACGGGTCGAGGCGAAATTGCATGTTTTCAAGGGCGACGTCGAGTTCTAAAGGAATAGGCCGTCGCTACTCGGGCGGCCTAGATGCGACCAAGGCAGTCGAGTGAAGGGGGGCGGCGTCACGGTCATAAGGTGACGCCGTCGCAAGGTTTACGTGGCCAAGACGAAACCCTAATGAGCGGCGACACGGCGTCACAAAACATAAGGTGGCGCGTCGCGGATGTAATCTTATATATAGAATCCGAATTTTTCGGTTTTGTGTAGTCTTTTGGAGTAAAACCTAAACCGAACCAAGGCTTTCTTGTGCGTATATTTAGGGTTCTAAACCCTATTATACATCAAGATAAGTATTTACTTCATTAATTTAATTATGTCTTTGATTATTTGTGTGTATGCTTGCATGTTCTCCATGTCCGGCTAATTTATTTGTGTGTTTGCTTAGGAATATGAAACTTAATTATTGAATATTGATTGGTTGATACTTATCTTAGTTGACTAATGATCTAGAGTGCGCTAGATTATTCGTTGTGTATAATGCTTGACTTTTCTTTGTGAACTTTAGAATATAATTATCTAGGTAATTGTAGGATAAAGTATTCAAGGACAACCGTAGAGTAGGCGTCTATAAATCACTAGAGGATTTGTAAACAAGACCCTTTGGTAAATTCAAAGAGTTAGGAAACAAGCACGCCCTATAGCCTTAGAATCACAACGCAACTAGGAATAAGGACGTGACAAATCAACCATCAATAGGAGATAATTAAGGAGTAGTAAAACCTAAGTAAACACATCTTTAAACTATCATACGAGTACAAATCAATTAGACATAGACTATCACAACCTTAGCTTAGATAATTAGATAATAGTAGAGTAATCGGTAGCAATACCAACCCCCAAATCCAATACCGAGATTCGTACCTTTTCATTTTCTAAAAACATAAAAGATAAAAATAATCTTCCTCAACCTCAACCTTAGCGTAGTAACTTCTCACTAGCATTCCTATTCCCCAGAGAACGATATCAATACCGTGGCTTACCCTAATTACTACACTACAACGATTAGGTTCATTTGCCTGGGGTGTTATAAAACTTGCTCGAAGAAAAGGAAGTTTCCTTGACCCGAGCACGCGTGTGGCGTTATCAATGCCTTAGATACACGAGAATAAACATGCTAAAAGGTCAACACAAAGGTTGAGTGAAATCCATAGGTTTAAGTAATTCGTTTGAACACAATAATCGTAGTGTGAGTTAAATGGTTTCACACTCATCGTTAAAACAAATCGTATTTATTTCACTAAGTTCATGACACCAAAGCGTAAACATCGCACCAATAAAATTGGTAATCATCGTTTCATCGCCGCCCTAATAGGTAATTTGCCAATTTACCTTAATGATTCAAATATAGTGCGCTCGATTTCCCTAAATGGGTCAATAGGAGCGGGAGTGTTAATTCAATAGGCTATTCACAATATTCGCTCACTCGCAAGTGACTAATGGTTCATGATGTAGGGACTTGAACATGGCAAATACTTAGTGACAATAAAACATTCGGTTATAGCATCTGATTCAAAGCATTTGTGTTCGATTAAAATGTAGCATGTATCTCCCCAATAGTTTGTAAAAGCAGTTAAAAGAGTAAAGTGGGGCTATGAACTCACTTGGTAGGCGGTGTGATGACAAGAGTGAGTACACTGAGGTATAGCGTGATGTTTCAATCTGGACCTATTACGAATGATATGATATGTAATGAGTTGCAATGTAATGTTATGCATGCATTTCGTATGTTATTTATACCATTTGCGAGTTTTGAAAAATATTACTTATCGTCGAAAAATACTCTTTTGACGTCTTGACCATTCAAAAATCACTTTACAAGTATTTACGTCAAAATGTCATCCTACAATGGTTTTATAATGATTTATGGTGAAATTTTCACTTTTCGTCGTAAAATAAAGTCGTCGGAAATTTCTTGAAATTGACAAAATGGCTTCGAAAAACTAGTCGTAAAATGGTGTCGTCGATCGTTAGGAAACAATTGACGGTTTTGGAAAGTTTGTATCGAAATCTAGAAGTTTCGATTCGGGAGTTTTCGACATAAAGGTCTCGATCATAAAGATAATAAGGGTTAAAGATGGTGATTTTGGCTAATTGTTATGTAAAAGTGAGTTTCGCCAAGTTTAAACATCCGTAATTAACTTATTACAACTCCGCTATACAAACGGCATGTCGTTTTGAAAAATATGCCCGTGATCTTAATTTTACTAAAAGACATTTTGTTCCAAAAGTTCCACATCATGGTTAAAACGACCTCAAACATGGTCGATTCACTACCGTAACACTTGTATCGTAAAATAATATAATTTTTCGAAAATAATAGTTCGGCAATTTTATGAAAACGTGCATATCTTTGTCGTTTCAAATCCGTTTTCTACGTATAATACGTCCTTAGCTTCGTATCAAAGTATACTAATATATTTTTGATAAGTCGAAATAATTTGTGAAGCTTAAGGCTCGTTTTTGACTCGAATAAAACAATAATAGGTTGCTGAATTTTCTGAAAACAATATATTTCGTCGTCAAACTTTAAAAATTCATAACTTCTTTGTTATAACTCCGTTTTTATCCGTTCAAGCGGCCACGGATTCGTTTTAAAGTATATTTTCTAAATATCAAGGCCAAAAAGTTGTTCCTACAGTCGGATTTTCCAGAAAATCGAAACAAAGACAGAACCTATTTTATACGTATTGAAAATAGTTTTTCACGGACAAAACCTATTCTAATCCCTTCAAATCAACTCCAAAACTAATCTAATCCTACCATACACCTTCTTAGGGTGTCATGGGTTCCTAATCACCATCAAAACCAATGAATACCAAGGGATAATTATAGGATGACCATATATATAAAACTCCAAAATCAAGTAAAATGGTATAAATCACATATGTCTTGCATGTTTGAGCCAAAATGAAGAGATACCTATGTAATGAAAAGGAAACATAAAAAATGAAAGAAACATGCTTACAAGTGAATATGATGAGGTGCAAGTAACAAGGTTAAACCTAAACACTCTTGGTTTTTATTTCAAAACCTTATAAAGAGTGAATTCTAGATTGTTATTACTTGTGCTTGAGAAAACTTTTGATCCCTTGAACACACTTGATGAGAACCGGTTTGGAGAAGAAACATAGAGAGAAGGAAAAGAAAAGAAGACTTGAATGATTGAAGAAGGCTTGAATGATTGAAATAAATGTGTTTGAAAATAAGTTGGAGTATAAATGTAACTAAGTAAATAAATCTAACAACTTTAGGTGAGTTCCCCCCTAACGGTTTTGGGGATAATGTTTCATCAATATATATATATTTTTTTTTTTTTTTTACTTGTATATAATATTTACTTGTAACAATTTCAAGAAAAGTGTAAGTAATGTGTAGGAAAAATGTATAATTAAAGGTAAATGGTAACTTTTTGGTACAAGTAAGTTTTTAATAGATCAAAATAGAATGTAATGAGATAATAAAAATTGTAAAAATACGTTCCTTGTAAAATTTGAGTGATAAAATAATTATCGAGTAGTTTTTAAGAAAAACGTCGTAATAATATAAATTTAACGATTTATATACAAAATAAATTCAAAACACTAGGTAAACTAAAAATATAGTTTTTATAAACTAAATGTAAGTTTAAAAATACATCGGGATCATTTTTGAAAGTAACGGATTAAATGCTCAAATAATAACTCACGCGATAACGTTTATTTAATATAAAATTCACGCGTTAAATGTGAAATGTAAAATCATGAATGAGCTAATATGATGCAAATGATGTTAATGAAATGTAGACTAAACTTAGTCCATATGAAATGTTCGTGATGATATGATCATGAATTAGCAGCTAAACCATTCGAGTTCTGCAATTTGGAACACGCAAACCTAGTTTACGATAAATGTTGAAATAGTGAAGCATAAATTGTTTAGAAATGACACGAAGTGCGAGTTGTCACATTCGCCCAACCAAAAGGAATTCGGTCCACGAATTCGGTTCGTGTTAGTCTATCGAATTTTTGAGTTCATGAAGAATAACGAGGAAAGAAGGTATGGAGAAGTGTCGTTCGGTTATTGATGATTGAGCGTACAAAACATCGTGAGTACGAAAATATCGGATGAATCTCTCATAAGTAACACTTTGACTTTGAAATATGTGAAGATTTTGCTTGCACTAAGATTTATATAATCGCTCCCAACATAACATGACCCTCGAATTAGACATAGTTAGCTAGGCTATGTATAATTAAGGAGCGATGATGTGACGTTCGGTTTAGTTGTTATAACTCGATGCTTACAAGGATTTAAACCGTGTCGTTAAAATGGTCGATAAAGTAAAAAGTAAAATTCTCATAAGTAATAACAAATCGGAAAGAAAATAAAGTCGATAGATGAGAATATTTTACAACAAGTGGTTTAGCAAAAGTAGTACATCTTAGGTTATAAAGATTCGGATACGATGGAAAACATAAACTTAGTACGACATAGTACATAAGGAAAATTAAGGCTGTTAGCTTCCAAACTTCTTGAGTCTTCCGTTGTTGGGACCATGACGAGCTTCTCCTCCTCTAACATATATGCATTCCCATGAGCATCTTCAACTGGTTGACCTTGGTTTTGAGGACATTGATTTCTATAGTGTCCTTGCTCCCCACATCCGAAGCATGTGACTACGGCTTTACCTTTACAATCCACAGCTAGATGTCCCGGTGTTTGGCATTTGTGGCACTTGGCGGGCAAGGACCAGTGATGAAAATTACATCGATTACATAGTGGGTGTGTTCCGGCATACCTCTACCTCTCATTGGTGCGTGACATAAACCATTCCCGCTTCTTGCCTTCTATTTTGTTGTTGTTGATGGTTAGTGTTGCGGTTTTGGTTGTTGTTGTTATAACCTCCTTGGTCGTTTCCATTTTCTTTTGTTGTTGTTGATTTGGTTATCGTCGTTGTTGTTGTTGTTTTGGTTATTGTGGTAGTTAGTGCGGTTGTTGGGGTTGTTGTTGTTTTGGTTGGTGTTGGTGTACTTACCTCTCTTCACTACACGGGCCATGAGCTTTTGAGTCACCCTAATAGCTTCCTCGATTGTTTGTGGATCAAGCGAAGTCACATCTCCTTGAATCACCTCGGAAGTCCCCAATGAAAGCCTCTAGCAACTTCTCATTATCAGAAACCATGGACGGGCATAACGCGGCCAATTCCTGGAATCTCCGAATGTAAGTGTCAATATCATACCCAATGGTTACTAGTTCATAGAACTCCGTCTCCAACTTTTTCACTTCCGTACGAGGACAAAACTTCTTAGTCACCAAACCCTTAAATTGCTCCCAAGTAAGCTTGAAAGCATTCTCCATCCCAATCGGTTGAGCATAAGAATTCCACCACGATAATGCTCCATCGAGTAAAGTACTTGTAGCAAATTTGACCTTACTATCATCCGGACAGTTACAAAGCAAAAACACGGATTCCAACTTTTCAAACCATCGAACCATTGCTGTAGCTCCCTCGGTACCTCTAAACTTAGTGGGTTCACCACTTTTGAAATCCTTGTACGAACATCTCTTAACTCCGGATCCTCCGGCATTTCGATGTGACTAGCCTAAGCGGCTTCGGCCAGCGGCAGCAGCCTCGGCAGACGGCAGCCCATATTTCCCTTCGACTCTTAAAGCATCAGCTATGCTATCATTCACTAACTTTTGAATAGCCGCTTGGGTCATTTCAACTGTGGCTTTCTTCTGTGCCATAACTTCTTCAAAACAAGAGGAAATGTGAGACGTAGCAAAATCCCATGTTAAAAATATGCGCTCTAAAGAGAGGTGATAAGAAATGATAAGTTTGAGGTTATCTTTCAAAATAATCGACGGTTTCCTAAGAAATGGGTTATGAGATGTCGTAAGTGCTTCAAATGTATGATGGTTTAGTGACTTAGAGTGAATAGCGTGTAACTCGACATGTTAGTGATGAAACAAAGGAGTGAGAGTGACTTTGCCGTATAAAGGTTTATCTCGATATTCGACGTTATCGGTGATGAGTCAATTGATGTAAAAATTATGATAGGGAATGTCAAGGAATTCTCCACATTAGAGTATGAGGAAATGATAATGGGATGGGAATTTAAAGGCATCCATGTGACAATCGATGTGAAATGAAAGTGAATAACTCGAAAAATGTACGTATAAATCGCATAAGTGAACATGCACGTATGATGAAATGATGAGATGCTATGATGATGTAGTTATAGTCTAGGGTCAATGATGCAACCTAGTTCTCTATAACAAGCTCGATGCCAATCTGTCACACCCCAAATTACATTTTGCGTGAATGGAATTCACGGGGATTGATTGTCATAGCATCACAATCACGATTATATTGAACGACCTAAAGTGTCATTTGGAAAATACATCGTTTGATTTAATAAAATAATCGAGTTACAACATAGGTCCTAAAAGTTTACAAAGTTTGCGGAAATATAAATATAATACAAGTCCAAACGATGGTTTTAAAAGAAAGTGCCATAATGTACAATGATGTAAGTCGGCCTTGCGACTCAAAAGGTGGTTCCTTAACCATGCCATGATGATAATGCCTTAGATACGAGAATAAACATGCTAAAAGGTCAACACAAAGGTTGAGTGAAATCCATAGGTTTAAGTAATTCGTTTGAACACAATAATCGTAGTGTGAGTTAAATGGTTTCACACTCATCGTTAAAAACAAATCGTATTTATTTCACTAAGTTCATGACACCAAAGCGTAAACATCGCACCAATAAAAATTGGTAATCATCGTTTCATCGCCGCCCTAATAGGTAATTTGCCAATTTACCTTAATGATTCAAATATAGTCTTCGATTTCCCTAAATGGGTCAATAGGAGCGGGGTGTTAATTCAATAGGCCTATTCACAATATTCGCGCTCACTCGCAAGTGACTAATGGTTCATGATGTAGGGACTTGAACATGGCAAATACTTAGTGACAATAAAACATTCGATTATAGCATACGATTCAAAGCATTTGTGTTCGATTAAAATGTAGCATGTATCTCCCAATAGTTTGTAAAGCAGTTAAAAGAGTAAAAGTGGGGCTATGAACTCACTTGGTAGGCGGTGTGATGACAAGAGTGAGTACACTGAGGTATAGCGTGATGTTTCAATCTGGACCTATTACGAATGATATGATATGTAATGAGTTGCAATGTAATGTTATGCATGCATTTCGTATGTTATTTATACCATTTGCGAGTTTTGAAAAATATTACTTATCGTCGAAAAATACTCTTTTGACGTCTTGACCATTCAAAAATCACTTTACAAGTATTTACGTCAAAATGTCATCCTACAATGGTTTTATAATGATTTATGGTGAAATTTTCACTTTTCGTCGTAAAATAAAGTCGTCGGAAATTTCTTGAAATTGACAAAATGGCTTCGAAAAACTAGTCGTAAAATGGTGTACGTCGATCGTTAGGAAACGAATTCGACGGTTTTGGAAAGTTTGTATCGAAATCTAGAAGTTTCAGTTCAGGAGTTTTCGACATAAAGGTCTCGATCATAAAGATAATAAGGGTTAAAGATGGTGATTTTGGCTAATTGTTATGTAAAAAGTGAGTTTCGGCCAAGTTTAAACATCCGTAATTAACTTATTACAACTCCGCTATACAAACGGCTTGTCGTTTTGAAAAATATGCCCGGTGATCTTAATTTTACTAAAAGACATTTTGTTCCAAAAAGTTCCACATCATGGTTAAAAACGACCTCAAACACCCTCGAGCCTATCCTTTTCGCGGTTCTCGTGATGTTTGGTTCGAATATCAATGAAAACATTGTTTACACCACCCCAAATATACACCCAAATCGCCTTAGCCTACCCTTTATTGCACTCACTTTTAGTGCAAATTTATGTTATCACCTAAAACCCTTAGTTCAATTATCGGTTGCTTACATGAGTTGCTAAGTCGAGTCATATCCTGTGTATCTGATTTTGGGATGATTAGGATTCATGGGAAAAGTTAAAGTTTATGAAATATAGGGAAGAGAACGTTAAACTCAAATTCCTTTGTTTGCATAATAATGTACTCCAAGTGTTTTGATCTTTTCAATTCGGGTCAAATTAGTGTTAGAATAATAAAACTCAAGTGTAGGGATGTGTCTATAAATCCCTATCATTTTGATGTACCGTAGAGGATGGTAGAGTAAAGTGTATGAAAAAAAAAAAAAAAAAAAAAAAAAAAAAACCATACGGGCTACCATCCTACATCTATCTTTTAAATTATGTTTGTTTATTTTCGTTGCCTAGAGTTTTAGAGTGTCGAGTCTTGACTTAGCAACGCTATTCTTCGATATACTTGCAACATAGAGATTTTGACTATCCACCACTAAATAGCCTATCCCACCAAACCCTTCATTTCCTTCCGTAAGCCTAACGTTACAACCCTTTAAAAGACCTCTTTGATAGTCTTTCCTAGGTGCTTACGCCAAAGCGACGGAGGTTTGATCTATTCTCAAGCCTATGGTAATCTATGTACTAGGACCGGTTAATGAGTGTTTATCTTCCATTTCCGATTTGTTATATTTCATATATACACCCGAGAGAGATGTGAGTATCCAAACACCCCATGTGAGGTGCTAGTATGTAATTCCGTGCTTGTTATGACTTTCTTGGGGCTTATATGTGTTGTGGACCGTTTGAATGGATGCTTCATGACCCCTAACTTATAAATTAATTGGCTAAAGCACATTTGCTTGAGGACAAGCAAATACCAAGTGTAGGGATATTTGATAAGGTTTTAAAGGTACCTTTTGAGCGTCATTTAAGCCCTTATTCGATCACTTTTGTATCCGTTATTGCTTAATATCGTTCCTTTTCACTTTTAGGTCTCTTGAAGGCAAAATCTGGAATGATGCTTATTTGGACGAAAAGCGCGAATATCTGAAGAAAATGGCCAAAGTCGAATCGAGACACTCAAAGTCTTTGAAACATAAAGGCGGCGGCGTCACTGCATATCTGCGACGCCGTCGGAAGGAATTTTACTGACGGGTCGAGGCGAAATGCATGTTTTCAAGGGACGACGTCGGGTTCTAAAGGAATAGGCCGTCGCTACTCGACGGCCTAGATGCGACCAAGGCGGCGTCGAGTGAAGGGGACGGCGTCACGGTCATAAGGTGGCCGCCGTCAAGGTTTACGTGGCCAAGGCGAAACCCTAATTACGGCGACACGGCGTCACAAAACATAAGGTGGCGCGTCGCGGATGTAATCTTATATATAGAATCCGAATTTTCGGTTTTGTGTGTAGTCTTTTGGAGTAAAACCTAAAACCGAACCAAGGCTTTCTTGTGCGATATTTTAGGGTTCTAAACCTATTATACATCAAGATAAGTATTTACTTCATTAATTTAATTATGTCTTTGATTATTTGTGTGTATGCTTGCATGTTCTCCATGTCCGGCTAATTTATTTGTGTGTTTGCTTAGGAATATGAAACTTAATTATTGAATATTGATTGGTTGATACTTATCTTAGTTGACTAATGATCTAGAGTGCGCTAGATTATTAGTTGTGTATAATGCTTGACTTTTCTTTGTGAACTTTAGAATATAATTATCTAGGTAATTGTAGGATAAAGTATTCAAGGACAACCGTAGAGTAGGCGTCTATAAATCACTAGAGGATTTGTAAACAAGACCCTTTGGTAAATTCAAAGAGTTAGGAAACAAGCAGCCCTATAGCCTTAGAATCACAACGCAACTAGGAATAAGGACGTGACAAATCAACCATCAATAGGAGATAATTAAGGAGTAGTAAAACCTAAGTAAACACATCTTTAAACTATCATACAGTACAAATCAATTAGACATAGACTATCACAACCTTAGATTAGATAATTAGATAATAGTAGAGTAATCGGTAGCAATACCAACCCCCAAATCCAATACCGAGATTCGTACCTTTTCATTTTCTAAAAACATAAAAAGATAAAAATAATCTTCCTCAACCTCAACCTTAGCGTAGTAACTTCTCACTAGCATTCCTATTCCCCAGAGAACGATATCAATACCCGTGGCTTACCCTAATTACTACACTACAACGATTAGGTTCACTTGCTAGGGTGTTATAAAACTTGCTCGAAGAAAAGGAAGTTTCCTTGACCCCGACGACAGCGTGTGGCGTTATCAATGCCTTAGATACGAGAATAAACATGCTAAAAGGTCAACACAAAGGTTGAGTGAAATCCATAGGTTTAAGTAATTCGTTTGAACACAATAATCGTAGTGTGAGTTAAATGGTTTCACACTCATCGTTAAAAACAAATCGTATTTATTTCACTAAGTTCATGACACCAAAGCGTAAACATCGCACCAATAAAAATTGGTAATCATCGTTTCATCGCCGCCCTAATAGGTAATTTGCCAATTTACCTTAATGATTCAAATATAGTGCGCTCGATTTCCTAAATGGGTCAATAGGAGCGGAGTGTTAATTCAATAGGCCTATTCACAATATTCGCTCACTCGCAAGTGACTAATGGTTCATGATGTAGGGACTTGAACATGGCAAATACTTAGTGACAATAAAACATTCGGTTATAGCATCTGATTCAAAGCATTTGTGTTCGATTAAAATGTAGCATGTATCTCCCAATAGTTTGTAAAACAGTTAAAAGAGTAAAAGTGGGGCTATGAACTCACTTGGTAGGCGGTGTGATGACAAGAGTGAGTACACCGAGGTATAGCGTGATGTTTCAATCTGGACCTATTACGAATGATATGATATGTAATGAGTTGCAATGTAATGTTATGCATGCATTTCAGTATGTTATTTATACCATTTGCGAGTTTTGAAAAATATTACTTATCGTCGAAAAATACTCTTTTGACGTCTTGACCATTCAAAATCACTTTACAAGTATTTACGTCAAAATGTCATCCTACAATGGTTTTATAATGATTTATGGTGAAATTTTCACTTTTAAATAAAAAAATAAAGTCGTGGAAATTTCTTGAAATTGACAAAATGGCTTGAAAAACTAGTCGTAAAATGGTGTCGTCGATCGTTAGGAAAGCGAATTGACGGTTTTGGAAAGTTTGTATCGAAATCTAGAAGTTTCGATTCAGGAGTTTTCGACATAAAGGTCTCGATCATAAAGATAATAAGGGTTAAAGATGGTGATTTTGGCTAATTGTTATGTAAAAGTGAGTTTCGCCAAGTTTAAACATCCGTAATTAACTTATTACAACTCCGCTATACAAGCGACTTGTCGTTTTGAAAAATATGCCGGTGATCTTAATTTTACTAAAAGACATTTTGTTCCAAAAAGTTCCACATCATGGTTAAAAACAGCCTCAAACATGGTCGATTCAGCTACCGTAACACTTGTATCGTAAAAATAATATAATTTTTCAGAAAATAATAGTTACGGCAATTTTATGAAAACGTGCATATCTTTGTCGTTTCAAATCCGTTTTCTACGTATAATACGTCCTTAGCTTCGTATCAAAGTATACTAATATATTTTTGATAAGTCGAAATAATTTGTGAAGCTTAAGGCTCGTTTTGACTCGAATAAAACAATAATAGGTTGTGAATTTTCGAAAACAATATATTTAAATCGTCAAACTTTAAAATTCATAACTTCTTTGTTATAACTCCGTTTTATCCGTTCAAGCGCCACGGATTCGTTTTAAAGTATATTTTCTAAATATCAAGGCCAAAAGTTGTGCCTACAGTCGGATTTTCCAGAAAATCGAAACAAAGACAGAACCTATTTTATACGTATTGAAAATAGTTTTTCTCGGACAAAACCTATTCTAATCCCTTCAAATCAACTCCAAAACTAATCTAATCCTACCATACACCTTCTTAGGGTGTCATGGGTTCCTAATCACCATCAAAACCAATGAATACCAAGGGGATAATTATAGGATGACCATATATATATAAAACTCCAAAAATCAAGTAAAAATGGTATAAATCACATATGTCTTGCATGTTTGAGCCAAAAATGAAGAGATACCTATGTAATGAAAAGGAAACATAAAAAATGAAAGAAACATGCTTACAAGTGAATATGATGAGGTGCAAGTAACAAGGTTAAACCTAAACACTCTTGGTTTTTATTTCAAAACCTTATAAAGAGTGAATTCTAGATTGTTATTACTTGTGCTTGAGAAAACTTTTGATCCCTTGAACACACTTGATGAGAACCGGTTTGGAGAAGAAACATAGAGAGAAGGAAAAGAAAAAGAAGACTTGAATGATTGAAGAAGGCTTGAATGATTGAAATAAATGTGTTTGAAAATAAGTTGGAGTATAAATGTAACTAAGTAAATAAATCTAACAACTTTAGGTGAGTTCCCCCCCCCCCCCTAACCGGTTTTTGGGGGATAATGTTTCATCAATATATATATATTTTTTTTTTTTTTTTACTTGTATATAATATTTACTTGTAACAATTTCAAGAAAAGTGTAAGTAATGTGTAGGAAAATGTATAATTAAAGGTAAATGGTAACTTTTTGGTACAAGTAAGTTTTAAAAGATCAAAATAGAATGTAATGAGATAATAAAAATTGTAAAAATCGTTCCTTGTAAAATTTGGTGATAAAATAATTATCGAGTAGTTTTAAGAAAAAGCGTCGTAATAATATAAATTTAACGATTTATATACAAAATAAATTCAAAACACTAGGTAAACTAAAAATATAGTTTTTATAAACTAAATGTAAGTTTAAAAATACATCGGGATCATTTTTGAAAGTAACGGATTAAATGCTCAAATAATAACTCACGCGATAACGTTTTTTTTTTTATATAAAATTCACGCGTTAAATGTGAAATGTAAAATCATGAATGAGCTAATATGATGCAATTGATGTTAATGAAATGTAGACTAAACTTAGTCCATATGAAATGTTCGTGATGATATGATCATGAATTACCGCTAAACCATTCGAGTTCTGCGAATTTGGAACACGTAAACCTAGTTTACGATAAATGTTGAAATAGTGAAGCATAAATTGTTTGAAATGACACGAAATTGCGAGTTGTCACAGTGTTCATGTTTTGTTTGCTCATAGTCTCACCATTTAAATGCTTGTGGAAAAAGATTACCCTGCTCTTAATCACAACAAAGAAATTGTAAGACAGATGATGAAAGAAAGAAAGTTGCAGGTTCAATATTATTACTTCTCTGATGATCAAGCATATTAGTTGTTGAAGAATTATGAGAGATTTCTCAATCCTAAGCCACCAAAATAGAAGTAATATGTTTGGAGGCATCCTCCTGGTGATTGTTCAAGCTAAACAGGAAACTTGATGATTTTGGAAGAAATATCAAGTTTAAGGGAGGATTGTTGGGTTTTGAGATTATGATGCTCAAAGAATGCTCTAAGTTGTAACTACTGCTGGTGTAATCTAAACTACTGCTAGTGTTACATTACTGTTGGAGTATATTTACAACTGCTGCTTTGTTTAGTTTCTACTACTTATGCGATAATGATGTATAATCAGTTAGATAATTATAGAATAGGTTCTAAATGATTTATCTTGTATAGAAAGTCATTGTAAACCGACTAGGGCTCCTTAGACTATAAAAGGAGGTTCTAGGGTTAGAGATAGGTACGTATCAATTATAGAGTCGATCACTTCAAGGTTGTAAACCCTAATACTTTGAGAGTATTCGTATATTAATATATTAAAGTATTTGTGAGAATCAACTATATTATTCATTGTTCTTCTTAAGGTAAAATACAATATTCCGCATTTTGTTTAATAAACGTTTCAAGTCAGTTTCTATATCTAGTTGCTTTAGATTGATCTAAAACAACTAACTCTTTACAAGCTAGAGAATTCGATCAAGTGTTTAACTGGGATCAACACACATAGCTCTTGGGACAACCTCGGCTTTACCGAATACTGCACTACACACGACCGGGTACACTACCCCTTAGTTAAGGTAGACTATATGTAGACGAGACCATTACACATATTAAAACCAGGTCAGAAATCATGAATTAGCTAGGGTGAATTGTTATTACTAACATGTCACGACAAAGGGGACAAAATCAATGATACATGACCAAATCCATAGCCAAGACACCAATAATTGCTCGCTTCTTCACCTAGACACGCTTCATGACTAAAGGGTAGGATAAGACAAGGGATGCACATAAATGGTGTAAAAATAAAATAACAAGAAAATAGTCTTAGCCTAAAATTGAGTCGTCACCGTCCACCATCCATCCAATCCAAGCTTCAAGACGCGAAAACTGGATCATCATGTAACGAGTTAGTGTGTCATAAGTAGATGTCAGAATGGTGTGCACACTAACTTGGTCTTCAACCAACTAATCTCTTCAAATGAATGCGATCGAGGTAAACTCCTCGATACTAGTCCAATAAGCTCCTAAGGATTAGTGCTTATAATGTTTTCACTATCCCTTTTATAATAAACAATAAACAAACTAATACTTTTTTTCATAACAATATATACAACTAAATAAGTCATCCCCCCACTTGAGATGAATCATATGTAAGGAATATGGAGGGTCTTCAATGATCTTCAATAATAAGTCTTTAACGTAGGCGTGATTCCCGAATCTCTACACCTAAAATTCAAACTTAGGCAAACGGCAACTTCCCGATCTCAAACTAAGACTGCACGGTATGCTAAGGTGGATAGGTGTAACGAAACAATACATTGCATGGGTAAAGAAACGAAAATAATGGCTCGGAAGGGTGTACTGATAACATCAAATAATCCTGACTTTTAAGTGTCAATTTCTCCCGTTTATGCTCATATTTTATGTCATTTATATGGATATATACTCTTATTCCTTTATATTTCGTTTCCAGGTGATATATGAGCATTGGAGCTTAAAGACGTAGATTTGGAGATTTCTTAACGGTTTTACCTTAGTATGCTATCAGTGAAGAAGCTACGGCGTAACTCATATTCTCAAAGAGTTATTATACATAGAAGTCACTAAAGTTTGCGCGAAACTTTTCCTAAGTCACTAAAGTTTCAAAGTTGTCATCCAGGTTACTAAACTATAAAAAGCAAACACGTCTATAATTTCAGTGATTTTTACGTATATTTTTTTAATATGTTAAGTAACATAAATGTCATGTCTTTACAAGTTTAGTAACCTGGATGACAACTTTCATAAGTTCATTAACATGGATGACAACTTTCATAAGTTTAGTAACCTGAATGACAACTTCAAAACTTTAGTGGCTTAGGAAAAATTTCGCGCAAACTTAAGTGACTTCTATGTATAATAACCCTATTCTCAAATTACGCCGTAGCTGGGATTTCGTTACAAAGGCTAATTCAACTACAGTTACGGCGTAACTCCCAACTTAAGTTATGCCGTAACCATCTAGGTCATGAAGAATTTCGCACCTCCGTCAACTATGTCGTAACCTCCTCACATGCATTACGATGTAACCACCTTCTGTTTAGAAGGTATTCAAGATACGGCATAACTATCTACAAATCTATAGCAGAGCTACAAATAGGGGCGTAACTATTCTTTAGGTTACGCTGTAATCACCACTACGAGCTTTTTGTTTAGAGGATAACTAAGTTACGGCGTAACTCTCAACTTAGGTTACGCTATAACTATGATCGGGCCTATAAATACAAACCCTAAAATCTGCATTTTACTTCATTCACTCATAATGTAACGCCCCGACCCGACAAGGGTAAAGGAATCACAAGTAATGGTGTCATATCAAAGCAAACATAAATATCCAAAAGAAATCTCAACATAAATATTGAAATAATCCAAGTCAAAAGACTTCAATACATAGGTCCCAGTGGAAAATAAACTCCAAATGAAATGTCTAAGATATAAAGTCTAAATGGCATCATAAGATTAAAGCTAAAATCTCTAAGGTAAGTCCACACTTTCATCCCAAAGCAATACCCAGCTCAATGCTTAGATACACCGCGAAAGAAAAGAAATGCGGTGAGCTTCAAAGCCCGGTGAGCAGATATACAAGCAAAGCGAATCTGAAGCGAGCGAATCTGAAATAAAGTGAAAGAAAGATAGTGAAATCATAATCATTTCAAAAGATAAATCGGGATAAAGAATAAGTTTTATAGCTAACTACCTCGAGCCCATACACATATGCCATATCATAAACATATCATAATCACATAAGGAAACATTTTGTAGGGAGGCGATCTGTCTTTGAACTACGGTCAAGCTACCTCACACAAACCGACCACTTGTGAATGATGACCGTAAAAGCTTAAAGCGCTCGAACACAAATACAATGAAGTCCTGGAGAATACAATGAATTCCCGGGTCGTTAAGTCCCACGGAGACTCAATGGTGTGTAGAACACTTGATCAGACGGTAGAATGATCACTAATGATAGTGATCAGAAAGGATTTGGATAGGATAATTACACTACTGAAAAAGTTTATAAATTAAAGCGACTTAAATACAAATTAAGAAAATTAAAAAGATAAAAGATATTAAATAAACGCTATCACTATATTTACAATGATGTTTTTGTGATAGCTAAAACAAAATAACTTAAATAAACTATTTTAACTCAAACGTAAACTTTAAATTATCTAAAACGTAACTTAAAATGAAAACGAGCATTATGTATAAAATTACTGTTGGGCGCAAGACAAAACGTAAAATTTATGAAATAAAAGGCCTATGAATGTGAAAACAATTTTATTACATAATATATGACAAAAGAAAATTTTAGAAAAAGAATGATATTTTTTTGACTTTTATATTTTTTATTATGAATTAATTACTATAAAACACTAATTAAATGTTTAAAAATACTAAAACTATTTGGAAAAATCTGAAACTTTTATAGAAATTACTTTATACTAATACAGATTTATGAAAAATACAAAAGTGGAAAAAGCTAAACTGAATAAGCTCGAAATAAGCTAAAACAAACGTATAAGCTAAATTGGAAAAGAGTACTTATATATTTGATAGCGTAAGATATAAACGAAAAAGACCCAAGGGTGCAATGGCATACAGGTACACCACTATCACTCTATCAAGGGGGAGGTCGCATGTTCGAACCTTGACCTCCCCTTTTTGCAAAACATTTTTTTTTCGATTTTTCTTTTTGCAAACTATTAAACACAAGAAATTAAGTACTTTTAATAACTATGACTTTTTACAAAAATGACCAATAAGCTCAGTTTGAGCTTAAGTTTCTAACAGTGGCAAGAAAGAAGAAAAATAAGCACAAGCTATGATCCAAATGGCTATTAAGCTACTAAATAAGCAAAAGGAAAATGGAAATAAGCTAGAGCAACTAAATTGAAGCTAAAAGACACAAACAATCATACTGAAAAGCTCTAATAAGCCAATAAGCACTTTGGTAAAGCCGACAAACCAAGCAGTTACACGGATAAACAAGGGCAAAATAAGCTAAGCAAATAAGCTCCTAAACCAAAAATAAGCAGATCAAACAAGTAGGCTAGGTGGGGTATCCAAAAGCCCAAGCTCACACTGTGGGGCCATTGTAGAGCTTGTGGTGAGCTATGAAGATGAGACCAAATCAAAGCTTAACTTAAACCGACTCGATTATCAAGCGAGTAGTGGATGAAATAAAAGCTTCTAGCACCCTAGCAAACAAGCTTAAAATGGAAATCTAAAGTTGGAACCTCAAGATAGCTTGGTTGGCTACCTAAAGAACCAAAATCACAAAATTTGGTCAACTAATAAGCTCTATGGGAGCTTATAAAGTAACCGTGAAGCCGGTGCACAGGCACCCTTTTCAAACAGTATCCATAATAAGCGATAAAATAAGCACTTAAAAAGCTAAGAAAAGATAAACTATTATTTTTATATTTTGTTAAGCAACCAAACTTTAATACCCTAAAGATTTTAAGCTAAAACTTAATATCAAACCCACATGAAATTATCTTTTTATTCAAAACGACCTAAAGAAAATTTGACTTTTGAGAAAACTAACTAAGTTGACCAAAATGAACTTTAATCGATTTAAAACACGATTATGATGTTATAAAGTGAACTAAGACTTATTTGAGTACTTTTAACAACTTGCTAACACAAAATCATGATCCTTGATCTTAAAATTCCAACGATAAGCAAAGAAAATGAGATCACTTGAGATTTTGACTTTTAATGAACTAAGACTAGTTTTCTTGACTTCTTTGAGTTAATTAGACCAAATGTGACTCGGGACAACAATAAGTAACAACAAACACTCCTATAACACGATTAACCAAACACCATATATCATGACTGTTTTTAAGATTTTCAAAGCAAAACATAGATTTAAACCATGAACTTAATTCATAAACTTAGATTATCATATATTAGGTCTAAATAAACATGAAACAACAACAATAACAACATTTGAACACAGAAATCAACTTTATACTATGTGGCTGATTATATGAAAAACTTAACAACTAAGAACTTCAATAAACAAACTACTAATATTACACAATAATATCACTTAATAACAGAAAAGGAACATAGAAAAACAAAGATCATAGCATAAAATAAACTTAAACAGTAAAATGAAAAATTGAAGTAAAAGCTTACAAGAGTGTCCATGATGAATGCAAAGTGACAAGAACCATTCTTAGGACAAGGTTACACCTAATAGCTTCCCATTAAGCTCCTAATATCCCTTAAACAATCCAGATTCACCCTGCTCCACCTTGTTCTTTTGAGTAAACCCATTTCTTCAACCTTTTCTTTTTGTATTTTGATTTATGTGTTGCAAGCGATTTTAAGGTTTCTAAAAGCCTTAGAGCTTTTGTCGGAGCCTAAGTGACCTATAGAGTCCATATAATCAACTACAAACAACAAGGAAATGTAAATGACATGAAATTAAAAAGATGATTATGAAAACATGAGATTTAAAAAAACTTGCATTAAAGCGTAAATTAAGGTTCCATTACACTCTTGAAAGTTTTAAAATAACAATTACACTAAGAAAACATTAAAGATTTACTCTCGAAAGCAAGTTTAAATCTAAGTTACACTATTGACAATTGGCTATCCCAAGAGTGAGTTTTCTCTGCTCCTTCTTCTCTTTTATAGTCTTTGAATTCCTTGGTGACTACGGAGTAAATCCCACTTCAAATCTTGATCATTGGTTGTGCAGAAGTGATCTCAGCCATTTAAACGATTTTGGCGCCAAAGTCTTCAAAGCAGGTTTGAGAATTAATTGTGGTTGGTTTCAATCAATTAAAGGTTTGTGTGTTAGTGGAGGTGGAGGGACATAGTATGGGAGGGTGTTGAAAAGGGTGGAAAACCATGCACGGTTTTGAGGTTTCGGTGGGGAAGAGGAGAGCTACGGTGAAAGTTTTTTGGCGGTTTTCTGTTTTTGACTTTGGTTGACCGAGCTTTAATATCAAAGGGCTGGGTTAGCTTTGGGCCAAGGGATTGGATTTGGGCTTTGTATATTAATAAGGATCCGTTTGGTTTAACTATAATAACAAGGACCAAAAATGTAATATCATCAAACCTCAAGGACCAATCTTGCAGTTTTTCCAAAGTTCTCACACGGACCAAATTTGCCATACATTGATAAAACAAGGACCAAGGTTGGTTATTTTCCATTTTAAACTTAAAGGACCTTAATTGTAATTTTGGATATTTGAGGAATGAAAATGTAAATTCAAAAGTTTATCAAAATTGTTCCAAATTGTAAGTTCATGCATAGTACAAGGGTAATTTGTGAAATTTCAAGTTTTGAATACCGAGGACTATTTTGCCAATTTTGTAACTTGAGGGTAAAATTGCCATTTTGTGTAAACTTTTATCCGAGGATGTTTTGTGAACATTTTGATTTCCCAAGGACTTAAGTTGACTTTTCATTCATTTAAAACATTTAGGGACTAGTTTTGCCAATTTGTGTAACTCGAGGATGAAAACGACAATTGTTGTGAAATTGATCATTTTCACTTGTTTTCAATCTTTTGTACGAATCACATAAAACACATTTAAATGATATTTATAACATTTTGTGAGTCATTTGTGTGTTTTGGTTGTTTTATGGGTTTAAGCAATTATAAAATATATGTGTATTTAGACACATATCAAATCCCCCATCGAGATATTGCTAGTCCCTAGCAATGATTTGAGATTTTAATGGTTTGAAAAACTCTTTACCAAAAGCCATCATACGGAGTAGCCAAATGTTTGAGTTCAAGTAAGAACCTTGGTACATGATAACCATCCGATTTATTGGCAAATCATAAACCATATAACGGTTTGATGTGTCTTTACATGGCCGTTTGCTCGGGACTAGCCAACTCTTAGATAAATTATCGAATTATCTTTGGTGAGTGAATACCAATTATGGATTTTCCACGCCTTTACCACAAGCCATAAACTTGCGGGCTAGCCAACTCTTCACTTTTTATGATATGGTGAGTTGAGAACCATACAATTTTGGGCAAATGCAAGCCATATAAGCGGTTTGAGAAATCTTTACCAAGAGCCGTTTGCTCTGGATTAGCCAATCCTTATGTGGGTTAGACATGGTGGATGATTACCATTTGTTGTGTTTAGTACATAGTACTTCCACTAAAAAATTTTAAAATTTGGCCATTTTGGGGAAAAGGGGACTAAAGGGTACATTTATGATCAAATTAGCGAATTTCCCCACACTTAGAAATGAATATTGTCCTCAATATTCAAAGTGAGATGGGGTAACACAACAATTATTTTATTTTTAATATTTACAATTTTCAAAGTTTTTATATATACAACGGTGGGGTGTTACCCCACACTAGGTGGTAGAAAGGGAAAAAGGCGAAATATGGGTGAAAACCCATATAGTGTGCTTGTTTTGATAACCAAGTCACTAGCTTGACTTGACCCCGAATTAAATTGGTTCATGGGAAGGCGGTGGGATTGCCACTCAAAGATTGGGTGAGAAATTGGAGTGGGATTGCTACTCACGAATTATGAATATTCATCACTTAAGATGAGTCTAAGAATCTTAGAAAGAAACTTAGAAAGAGCGAGAAGAATCTTTTGATTTTGACTTTATAAAAGAAATGGAAAATATTTTGTATTTTTTAAGTTTTATATATATATATATACAAAAGAAAGAAAATTCCTTACAACCGCCCTCGAAAGGGAATCAGGTGCAGCAGAGCTCGAAGAAGCGTAAGCGACCAACAACCAAATGTTGTAACCGAGGGACTTATCAAGCCGGGCAAGTTGTGTGCAAAGGAAAAAAATGTTTTGTATTTTATATTGTTTTTGGTGCTATTAAGACCTTAGGAAAAAACTTTTTACAAAATGGGATATGTGCAAGAATGGATCCGAAAAGGCTAAACACACGCTAAAGCCTCCCGGCGGCGCTAAAATTTGATATGTCTTTGAACTACGGTCAAGCTACCTCACACAAGCCACCACTTGTGAATGACCTGACCGTAAGAAGCTTAAACGCTCGAGACACAAATACAATGAAGTCACGGAGAATACAATGAATTCCGGTCGTTAAGTCCCACGGAGACTCAATGGTGTGTAGAACACTTGATCGACGGTAGAATGATCACTAATGATAGTGATCGAGAAAGGATTTGGATAGGATAATTACACTCTTGAAAAGTTTATAAATTAAAGCGACTTAAATACAAATTAAGAAAATTAAAAGATAAAGATATTAAATAAACGCTATCACTATATTTACAATGATGTTTTGTGATAGCTAAAACAAAATAACTTAAATAAACTATTTTAACTCAAACGTAAACTTTAAATTATCTAAAACGTAACTTAAAATGAAAGCAGCATTATGTATAAAAATTACTGTTTGGGCGCAAGACAAAACGTAAAATTTATGAAATAAAAGGCCTATGAATGTGAAAACAATTTTATTAGATAATATATGACAAAAGAAAATTTTAGAAAAAAGAATGATATTTTTTTGACTTTTATATTTTTTATTATGAATTAATTACTATAAAACACTAATTAAATGTTTAAAAATACTAAAACTATTTGGAAAAATCTGAAACTTTTATAGAAATTACTTTATACTAATACAGATTTATGAAAAATACAAAAGTGGAAAAAGCTAAACTGAATAAGCTCGAAATAAGCTAAAACAAACGTATAAGCTAAACCGGAAAGAGTACTTATATATTTGATAGCGTAAGATATAAACGAAAAAGACCCAAGGCGCAATGGCATACAGTACACCACTATCACTCTATCAAGGGGAGGTCGCATGTTCGAACCTTGACCTCCCTTTTGCAAAACATTTTTTTTCGATTTTTCTTTTTGCAAACTATTAAACACAAGAAATTAAGTACTTTTAATAACTATGACTTTTTACAAAAATGACCAATAAGCTCAGTTTGAGCTTAAGTTTCTAACAGTGGCAAGAAAGAAGAAAAATAAGCACAAGCTATGATCCAAATGGCTATTAAGCTACTAAATAAGCAAAAGGAAAATGGAAATAAGCTAGAGCAACTAAATTGAAGCTAAAAGACACAAACAATCATACTGAAAAGCTCTAATAAGCCAATAAGCACTTTGGTAAACCGACAAACCAAGCAGTTTACAGGATAAACAAGGGCAAAATAAGCTAAGCAAATAAGCTCTAAACCAAAATAAGCAGATCAAACAAGTAGGCTAGGTGGGGTATCCAAAAGCCCAAGCTCACTTGTGGGGCCATTTGTAGAGCTTGTGGTGAGCTTATAAAGATGAGACCAAATCAAAGCTTAACTTAAAAGCGACTCGATTATCAAGCGAGTAGTGGGCGAAATAAAAGCTTCTAGCGACCCTAGCAAACAAGCTTAAAAATGGAAATCTAAAGTTGGAACCTCAAGATAGCTTGGTTGGCTACCTAAAGAACCAAAATCACAAAATTTGGTCAACTAATAAGCTCTATGGGAGCTTATAAAAGTAACCGTGAAGCGGTGCATGGGCACCCTTTTCAAACAGTATCCATAATAAGCGATAAAATAAGCACTTAAAAGCTAAGAAAAGATAAACTATTATTTTATATTTTGTTAAGCAACCAAACTTTAATACCTAAGAGATTTTAAGCTAAAACTTAATATCAAACCCACAAAGAAATTATCTTTTATTCAAAACGACCTAAAGAAAATTTGACTTTTTGAGAAAACTAACTAAGTTGACCAAAATGAACTTTAATCTGATTTAAAACACTGATTATGATGTTATAAAGTGAACTAAGACTTATTTGAGTACTTTTAACAACTTGCTAACACAAAATCATGATCCTTGATCTTAAAATTCCAACAGTAAGCAAAGAAAATGAGATCACTTGAGATTTTGACTTTTAATGAACTAAGACTAGTTTTCTTGACTTCTTTGAGTTAATTAGACCAAATGTGACTCGGGACAACAATAAGTAACAACAAACACTCCTATAACACGATTAACCAAACACCATATATCATGACTGTTTTTAAGATTTTCAAAGCAAAACATAGATTTAAACCATGAACTTAATTCATAAACTTAGATTATCATATATTAGGTCTAAATAAACATGAAACAACAACAATAACAACATTTGAACACAAATCAACTTTATACTATGTGGTGATTATATGAAAAACTTAACAACTAAGAACTTCAATAAACAAACTACTAATATTACACAATAATATCACTTAATAACGAAAAAGGAACATAGAAAACAAAGATCATAGCATAAAATAAACTTAAGCGATAAAATGAAAATTGAAGTAAAAGCTTACAAGAGTGTCCATGATGAATGCAAAGTGACAAGAACCATTCTTAGGACAAGGTTACACCTAATAGCTTCCCATTAAGCTCCTAATATCCCTTAAACAATCCAGTTTCACCACGCTCCACCTTGTTCTTTTGAGTAAACCCATTTCTTCAACCTTTTCTTTTGTATTTTTGATTTATGTGTTGCAACCGATTTTAAGGTTTCTAAAAGCCTTAGAGCTTTTGTCGAGCCTAAGTGACCTATAGAGTCCATATAATCAACTACAAACAACAAGGAAATGTAAATGACATGAAATTAAAAGATCATTATGAAAAACATGAGATTTAAAAAAACTTGCATTAAAGCGTAAATTAAGGTTCCATTACACTCACGAAAGTTTTAAAATAACAATTACACTAAGAAAACATTAAAGATTTACTCTCTGAAAGCAAGTTTAAATCTAAGTTACACTAGTGACAATTGGCTATCCCAAGAGTGAGTTTTCCTCTGCTCCTTCTTCTCTTTTATAGTCTTTGAATTCCTTGGTGACTCACGGAGTAAATCCCACTTCAAATCTTGATCATTGGTTGTCGAAGTGATCTCGACCATTTAAGCGATTTTGGCGCCAAAGTCTTCAAAGCGGTTTGAGAATTAATTGTGGTTGGTTTCAATCAATTAAAGGTTTTGTGTGTTAGTGGAGGTGGAGGGACATAGTATGGGAGGGTGTTGAAAGGGTGGAAAACCATGCAGGTTTTGAGGTTTCATTGGGAAGAGGAGAGCTACGGTGAAAATTTGTTTTGGGCGGTTTTCTCTGTTTTGACTTTGGTTGACCGAGCTTTAATATCAAAGGGTGGGTTAGCTTTGGGCGAGGATTGGATTTGGGCTTTGTATATTAATAAGGATCCGTTTGGTTTAACTATAATAATAAGGACCAAAATGTAATATCATCAAACCTCGAGGACCAATCTTGCAGTTTTCCAAAGTTCTCACACGGACCAAATTTGCCATACATTGATAAAACAAGAACCAAGGTTGGTTATTTTCCATTTTAAACTTAAAGGACCTTAATTGTAATTTTGGATATTTGAGGGACTGAAAATGTAAATTCCAAAAGTTTATCAAAATTGTTCCAAATTGTAAGTTCATGCATAGTACAAGGGTAATTTGTGAAATTTCCAAGTTTTGAATACCCAGGGACTATTTTTGCCAATTTTGTAACTTGAGGGGTAAAAATTGCCATTTTGTGTAAACTTTTATCCAGGGATGTTTTGTGAACATTTTTGATTTCCCAAGGACTTAAGTTGACTTTTCATTCATTTAAAACATTTAGGGACTAGTTTTGCCAATTTGTGTAACTCGAGGGGAAAGCGACAATTGTTGTGAAATTGATCATTTTCACTTGTTTTCAATCTTTGTACACGAATCACATAAAACACATTTAAATGATATTTATAACATTTTGTGAGTCATTTGTGTATTTTGGTTGTTTTGTGGGTTTAAACGATTATAAAATATATGTGTGTTTAGACACATATCGAGACCTACGAGTTATGAAGGATCAATGATCACGTGGTTTTCATAGGCGTAGAAATCGATAAGTGATTTGTTAACGGTTTGGGCTTCATATTAAGTTTCTTAGCAAATGTGATAGATATAATGGAGTGTATGGCACCGGTATCAAATAAAGCGAAACTGACATAATCATCAATGAAAAGAGTGCGTAATGGTACACGAAGTGCGCTCCTTTGATTCTGAGTAGTAGCATAAACACGTCCGATGAGTAGTTGGCGGCTTGATGTAGTTTCGAGGCTGCGGATTCTTCTTAGGGCGATCTTTAATCTTGTGGCGGTGGAACCACAAGCAAAACAACCACCGGTGGCCTTGTAACCTTGCCGGATGAGCCTTTCCACAAGTAGTACAAATAGGTGGGGTGGCAAAACTTGGTGTCCTCTGTTGACTGAAGATCCGGAAGCACGACCACGATTTGCTCCTCGGTGGTGATCCTCTTGTAACGCTGGTTATTGTTACCTTGGTTCGACGATCACTTCCATTCTTACCACATTTTATTATCTTGACCCCTCGTCTCGGGCGTCCGGTGTCAACATTCCTTCTGGTGACCCGTGATCATAACTCCTATCCACTTGATTCCTCGAATCATAACTCCTACCAATTTCCTTATAGTCATTTCCTTGAGTCCTACCTTGAATCCGATCACCATCGCGATTACGCTTGTTGGAACCCGAAACCTCATGAAAGATCTCAATGTTACGAGTGCGTCATTGCGGGCCGACACATTCTCATACTCAATATTAAGCGGTCGGTCCAACACCCACTTCTTGGTCCCCCACTTGAAGTGCTTAGCTTGAAGCCTACCATCTCCAAAGAATAGCTCCCACAAGCTCGCCAACCTCATAAACCTACTCATGTACTCATTGGAATTCTCATAATCAAGCGGTAGATTGCATCGCGAATCCATGCCCGACCGACAAGGGTAAAGGAATCACAAGTAATGGTGTCATATCAAAGCAAACATAAATATATCAAAGAAATCTCAACATAAATATTGAAATAATCCAAGTCAAAAGACTTCAATACATAGGTCCCAGTGGAAAATAAACTCAAATGAAATGTCTAAAATATAAAGTCTAAATGGCATCATAAGATCAAAGCTAAAATCTCTAAGGTAAGTCCACACACACTCATCCCAAAGCAATACCCGGCTCAATGCTTAGATACACCATGCGAAAGAAAAGAAATGCGGTGAGCTTCAAAAGCCAGGTGAGCAGATATACAAGCAAAGCGAATACGAAACGAGAACGAATACGAAATAAAGTGAAAGAAAGATAGTGAAATCATAATCATTTCAAAAGATAAATCGGGATAAAAGAATAAGTTTTATAGCTAACTACCTCGAGCCCATACACATATGCCATATCATAAACATATCATAATCACATAAGGCAACATTTGTAGGGAGACCTACGAGTTATGAAGGGCGTGCATGCACGCACATCAATCATCAAACAACATATAGCATATAACATATAATATATAACATATAACGGATCTAGGATGCACCCATCGCCCACAAACATACATTGATAATATAATATAAATTGAGCTCATAACAAATATCGGATAAGGGCGTGGCGAACTTCACTCTCGCCCTAGAGTCATGTCGAAGTGCATTCTTGACACGGACATGGAACCCCATGACTAGTTAATAATTGGCTCGGGTGTCAAACTATCTTAGGTCAAATAAGAATGTCATAAGCGACATAGATCATATTTTATCAAATGTTTAGTCATGTTTTCAAAATCAAAGTCTTTATATCATATAGTTCAAAATCAAATGTTTTATGATTCAAAATCAAAGTTCGGATAAACAACAGCTCAAATAGACACATTAGGGTTCATAGCAAAGGCTTAGGAAATCCTAATATGAAAGCGAACGAAAAGTAAGCGTTATAAGAAACCTTTCTTGAAAAGGTCGAATATCATACCTTATTCCAAAGCAAATGATCGAAAAGAAGACACGGGGAAAGCAAAAGAATTACTCCTTCTTCACGAACCTATACACATTAATGGTCGTATATATTATTAATGATTCCATAATCGTCGAAATGATCTTTTAATATTTTAGGGTTTTATAATTAAATGAGACTTAAATGTTTTATAATTAATATTGTAGATTAGGGTTCATATGTCATTTATTAAAGTTTAGGGTTAAATGTGAAAATAGTTTATAGGTCGTAACTCACACATAAAATAACGAATTACTATACTTAGTTTCAAAACCCTAATCAATACTCATTTATGTTCTAGGGTTTCTCATCTTTAATATCTCATTAATATGCTTTTACTTACATGTTACGTCTTTTAATGACTCGTTACTTAACCTAACACGTCATAAAAATAATCTTTCCTTCTATGTTTTTTTTACCATGCACGTTTTATGATTTTATGTGACATACAAGTTACTTATTACTCGAATTAATTCACAAACCATTAGGGTTTCCTTATTCGATTAACATATCAAACTAGGGTTTACTTTCACATGACCTTTACTTAATTAATGCACTTTCAAAACTTATACATGGTTTGGTTCAATCTAGGGTTTTCGGCTATTAGGTTTCACATGAGTCTTAGCTCATTTACATACTTAACTCATTCAAGTTATCATGTTTTATACCTTATTCGAAAGTCATGCATGGTTCGGTCCTTATTCATATGGTTCGGTCCTTATTAACTCGACACAACCATGACCCGATTCAATATTACATATTACATACGTAACTCTTTAATACTTGTAAGGTTTAATCATTAGGGTTTTCTTTGTTTTGGTTTCATTAGGCTCGGTCACAAAAGAAAACAACAAACTCGACTAGAACAAAACAAAACACAACATATTAACGTAAGGTACATCAAAGGAAGGCGAGAATAGGTTATACCTTGACTTGGTTGAGCAAAATCTCGACACCAAGGGTGTTTGATATTCGGCCGAGCAAGAGAGCAAAAGAAAAAGAGGCAACACAAAACTAGGGTTTCACTTTTGAGATTATATGTTGTATATATAGTAGTAGTATTTTGATTTAAGCTTGAGAGGGCTTGGGTTTCGGTTTGGCCCAACCGAACACACCAAACGCACGCCATATGGGCTTCGGCCTTGATCCATTCGAAACAAAAACAAACACGACCCAAATCATTTGCGAAACATTTAATCTTCGTCGTACCAAATTCGATCACGTAATATATTTTAGTTAGGTTTTAATTATTCACAAGTTAGTTTTCAATCTCGTTAAATGTTATAAATGTATTTTACATATTTTATAAATTTCGATTACAAGGGTATTTTAGTCTTTAATCAGATTTTAGATTTCCGGGTTTTACAATTCTTCCCCTCTAAAAAAAAATTTTCGTCCTCGAAAATTGAAATGAAACGAAATGAAGCAAAAGCGAAATGAAAGCGAAATGAGAACATACCAAACTATTCAAAGAAATGAGGATAACTAGCTCGCATCGACTCCTCGGTTTCCCAAGTAGCCTCACGTTCAGGATGATTTTTCCAAAGAATCTTAACGAATGGAATGACTTTATTTCTCATAACTCTTTCTTGTCTTTCTAAAATAGCTTCGGTTCTTGAGATAAAGACATATCGGATTGAATTTGATCAAGCGGATAAAAAGCAGCGTGTAACGGATGATAGTTGTATCCCAGGGTGATACATGGAAAGCGTCATGAACATGCGATAGCGGGGCGGAAGTGCTAATCGATCGAAACTTCTCCTATCGTTCTAGAATCTCAAGCGGTCCAATAAATCGAGGACTAAGCTTGCCCTTGATTCCAAAGCGTTTCACACCTCTAAGCGGCGAAACTTTCAAAAATACACGATCTCGACCCGAAATTCTAAATCACGGCGATGCTTGTCGGCATAACTTTTCGGCGAGACCTAGCTTCCTTCAACTTTTCTCTAGCATGACTACTTTCTCATTAGTGATCTCGATCATTTCGGACCTTCAATCAAGCGCTCACCTACTTCATCCCAACAAATAGGTGCTCTACATTTCCTTCCATAAAGAAGTTCAAGCGGTGCCGCCTTAATGCTAGCATGCCAACTGTTGTTATATGCAAACTCTACTAAACATAAATATTCATCCCAACGCCGGTCCATTCTAAAGCACAAGCCCTTAGCATATCCTCTAAGGTGCATATAGTCCTCTCGTGACCATCTGTTTGAGGATGAAATGCCGTACTAAAGTTAAGTCGAGTACCCCAAGCTTTACGCAAACCTTTCCGAAAAGAGAAGTAAAAGCGGATCTCTGTCGGACACAATAGATGCGGAGTACCATGAAGTCTAACGATCTCTTCTTTGAAAAATCTCCGCCAATTTACCAATACCATAATCCTTTCGATTGGCAAGAAATGAGCGATTTGGTTAGTCGATCAACAACTACCCAAATCGCATCATGCTTCTTCCTAGTAAGAGGTAGTCCAGTCACAAAATCCATAGATATCTTATCCCACTTCCATGTTGGAATATCCAATGGTTGTAACAATCCACTAGCCCTTTGATGTTCAATCTTAACTGTGACAAATCATACACTTGACACAAGCGTCGCCACATCTTGCTTCATTCCATTCCACCAAAATCTTGCTTCAAATCCTATACATCTTGGTAGAACCGGGATGAATAGTGAAAGGAGAACTATGAGCTTGATCATAACTTTCTCACGAAGTACACGATCATTGGGAACACAAAGCCTATCTCCATACCATACAATACCGTCATTATCAACCTTAAACTCCGTCATTTTACCTTCTTCAACATTTTGCGCCACGGCCCACATCGCCGTCATCTTTCGAGCCTCTTTAATTTGCGGTATAAGGTTCGACTCCACCTTCATACTAGCCCGGTATCCATCAAAACCTCGTACACACAACTCAACATCCAAACTCTCTAAGTCACGAATAATCCTAGGCTCAATCTTGATACTTGCAAGAATGCACGATTTCCGACTAAGTCGTCGGCAACTCGTTAGCCTTACGGATGGTCTTGAATGTTGGTGTCGTAATCCTTAAAAGTTCTAACCATCTTCTTTGTCTCATGTTAAGTTCCTTACGGTGAAAATATACTTGAGACTCTTATGATCGATGAATATATCACACGCCTCTCCATACAAGTAATGTCTCCAAATCTTCAACGCAAACACCACATGACTAACTCAAGATCATGAGTTGGGTAATTCTCCTCATAAGGTTTTAGGCGCCTCGAAGCATAAGCTATTACCTTTCCATGTTGCATCAAAACACGACCTAATCCTTTCTTAGATGCATCATTGTAAATTTGAAATCCTCGAAACCGGTTGGAAGAGTCAAAATAGGGTGACACCAATCTCCGCTTCAACTCTTCAAAACTCTTCTCTCGTTCATCCGTCCATACAAACTTTTCACCTTTCCTCATCGGTTGGGTTAGGGGTAGAGCTAAGCGAGAGAAACCTTCAACAAAACGTCTGTAGTAACCGGCAAGTCCAAGAAAACTCGACCTCGATCCTTTGTCGTAGGTCTTGGCCATTTAGTGATAGCCTCAACTTTAGACGGGTCCATGGTGATACCATCGGTGATACAATATGACCAAGGAAAGCGACTTGTCTTAACCAAAATTCGCACTTGAAAATTTGGCGTACAACTTCTTCTTCCTCAAAATCTCCAAAACTATCCGGAGATGTTCTTCATGCTCTTCTTGAGACTTGGAGTAAACTAAAATGTCGTCGATGAAAACAATAACGAACTTGTCGAGAAACTCATGGAAAACACGATTCATCGGGTCCATAAACACAGCGAGCGCATTGGTCAAACCAAAAGGCATAACGAGGAATTCGTAATGACCATATCGATGCAAAGCGGTCTTAGGAACATCTTGCTCCTTCACACGTGGCGATGATAACGGACCTCAAGTCAATCTTGAAAAGAACTTAGCTCCTTGCGTTGATCAAACAAATCATCAATACGCGGCGAGAGGATAGCGATTCGAATGGTATCGATTGAGTTCACGGTAGTCGATACATAAGCGCATGCTTCCATCCTTCTTCTTCACAAACAAGGCAGGTGCACCCATGGAGAAACTTGGGCGAATAAATCCATTTTCTATCATCTCTTGCATTGTTCCTTCAACTCCTTGATTCTCTGGTGCCATGCGATCACGGAGCCTTGAAATCGGTTCGGCACGAGAATTAACTCAATGCTAAACTCAACTTCTCTGGCGGGGAAGTCCAGGGAGTTCATCGGGAAAAACGTCGGTAAATTCGCAAACAACCGAAAGATTTTCAATGTTAGGACTCTCCAAAGATATGTCCTTAACGGATGCTAGAAAACCTTGGCACCCATGAGCAATCATGGTCCGTGCCTTCATAGCGGAAATGAGCTTAACAGATTTAAGAGGTTGAGAACCATGATAAACGAATTCGGGATGTTTTACGTCTCCAAAGATCACCGTTCTAGCATAGCAGTCAATTGAAGCTCTATGGTAAGCCAACCAATCCATGCCTAGAATGATATCAAAGTCGACCATATCGAGAGGATACAGATTTGCAAGCGAATCGATCATCAAAGCGAAGAGGACACTAGCGTATTTATGATCAATGATCACGTGGTTTTCATAGGCGTGAAATCGATAAGTGATTTGTTAACGGTTTGGGCTTCATATTAAGTTTCTTAGCAAATGTGATAGATATAATGGAGTGTGTGGCACGGTATCAAATAAAGCGAAGACGACATAATCATCAATGAAAAGAGTGCCGTAATGGTACACGAAGTGCGCTCACTTTGATTCTGATAGTAGCATAAACACGTCCGATGGTAGTCGGCGACTTGATGTAGTTTCGAGGAATCGCGGGTTCTTCTTAGGGCAATCTTTAATCTTGTGAGCGGTGGAACCACAAGCAAAACAACCACCGGTGGCCTTGTAACCTTGCCGGATGAGCCTTTCCACAAGTAGTACAAATAGGTGGGGTGGCAAAACTTGGTATCCTCTGTTGACACGAAGATCTGAAGCACGACCACGATTTGCTCCTCGGTGGTGATCCTTGTTATAGCGCGGTTATTGTTACCTTGGTTACGGCGATCACTTCCATTCTTACCGACATTTCTATTATCTTGACCCCTCGTCTCGGGCGTCCGGTGTCAACATTCCTTCTGGTGACCCTACGATCATAACTCCTATCCACTTGATTCCTCGAATCATAACTCCTACCGAATTTCCTTTATAGTCATTGCCTTGAGTCCTACCTTGAATCCGATCACCATCGCGATTACGCTTGTTGGAACCGAAACCTCATGAAAGATCTCAATGTTACGAGTGCGTCATTGCGGTGACGACATTCTCATACTCAATATTAAGCGATCGGTCCAACACCCACTTCTTGGTCCCACTTGAAGTGCTTAGCTTGCGCCTACCATCTCCGACAATCGCTCCCACAAAACTCACCAACCTCATAAACCTACTCATGTACTCATTGGAATTCTCATAATCAAGCGGTAGATTGCACGATAATCCTCTCATACCTTTCTTTTCGACATCGAGGAAATGTGGTTATAGAAGATAGTCGAAACTCATTCCGGTACAAGTCACGAAAAAGCATCTCCTCCTCTTGCTTGTTTGAGCGCCTTCCACCAATTTAAAGCATCACCTTCCAATTTGAATGCGACCAAACGAGTCTTAAACTCGTCTCCACAACCCAGTGCTTCAAACGACTTCTCAATATGAGTGATCCGGTCCTCGGCCTCGGTAGGAGTAGCGGCGGTGCTAAGCGAAAGAGGCTTGAGCTTCAAAGCGCTCGAGCCAAGTGTGAATACCGACGGGTTGATTTCCTCCACCACTACCGAGCACCATTCGATTCACGAATGTTGTTGATCACTGTTCCATCATCTCGGTGTAGTAAGACCGGGGAAAAGAGAGTTGAGAGCATTCGCAATCGCGATATCCATGTTAGTAGCATCATCGTCTCCATCCGCGCCACCGGTGAGTACGAGTTCGAACCATCGAGCGATTAGCAAAATGAACAAAGGTGAGATCTGAAATGGAAGTGCGAAGGAATCCTAAAGTCTACCCAAATCCTCACGGGTCAAATCCTAAGCTCTAAAGTCTCAAAACCTAGGCTCCATATGTCACGAGTCCGACTACAAGTCGTAAACACAGGCTCGATGCCATAAATTGTAGCGCCCGACCCGACAAGGGTAAAGGAATCACAAGTAATGGTGTCATATCAAAGCAAACATAAATATCCAAAAGAAATCTCAACATAAATATTGAAATAATCCAAGTCAAAAGACTTCAATACATAGGTCCCAGCGGAAAATAAACTCCAAATGAAATGTCTAAAATATAAAGTCTAAATGGCATCATAAGATCAAAGCTAAAATCTCTAAGGTAAGTCCACACAGCACTCATCCCAAAGCAATACCCGGCTCAATGCTTAGATACACCGCGAAAGAAAAGAAATGCGGTGAGCTTCAAAAGCCAGTGAGCAGATATACAAGCAAAGCGAATCGAAACGAGCGAATACGAAATAAAGTGAAAGAAAGATAGTGAAATCATAATCATTTCAAAAGATAAATCGGGATAAAAGAATAAGTTTTATAGCTAACTACCTCGAGCCCATACACATATGCCATATCATAAACATATCATAATCACATAAGGCAACATTTGTAGGGAGACCTACGAGTTATGAAGGGCGTGCATGCGCATGACATCAATCATCAAACAACATATAGCATATAACATATAATATATAACATATAACGGATCTAGGATGCACCCATCGCCCACAAACATACATTGATAATATAATATAAATTGAGCTCATAACAAATATCGGATAAGGGGCGTGGCGAACTTCACTCTCTTGCCTAGAGTCATGTCGAAGTGCATTCTTGACACGGACATGGAACCCCATGACTAGTTAATAATTGGCTCGGGTGTCAAACTATCTTAGGTCAAATAAGAATGTCATAAGCGACATAGATCATATTTTATCAAATGTTTAGTCATGTTTTCAAAATCAAAGTCTTTATATCATATAGTTCAAAATCAAAGGTTTTATGATTCAAAATCAAAGTTCGGATAAGCAACAGCTCAAATAGACACATTAGGGTTCATAGCAAAGGCTTAGGAAATCCTAATATGAAAGCGAACGAAAAGTAAGCGTTATAAGAAACCTTTCTTGAAAAGGTCGAATATCATACCTTATTCCAAAGCAAATGATCGAAAAGAAGACACGGGGAAAGCAAAGAATTACTCCTTCTTCACGAACCTATACACATTAATGGTCGTATATATTATTAATGATTCCATAATCGTCGAAATGATCTTTTAATATTTTAGGGTTTTATAATTAAATGAGACTTAAATGTTTTATAATTAATATTGTAGATTAGGGTTCATATGTCATTTATTAAAGTTTAGGGTTAAATGTGAAAATAGTTTATACGTCATAACTCACACATGAAATAACGAATTACTATACTTAGTTTCAAAACCCTAATCAACTCTCATTTATGTTCTAGGGTTTCTCATCTTTAATATCTCATTAATATGCTTTTACTTACATGTTACGTCTTTTAATGACTCGTTACTTAACCTAACACGTCATAAAAATAATCTTTCCTTTTATGTTTTACCATGCACGTTATGATTTTATGTGACATACAAGTTACTTATTACTCGTATTAATTCACAAACCATTAGGGTTTCCTTATTCGATTAACATATCAAACTAGGGTTTACTTTTACATGACCTTTACTTAATTAATACACTTTCAAAACTTATACATGGTTCGGTTCAATCTAGGGTTTTCGGCTATTAGGTTTTACATGAAGTCTTAGCTCATTTACATACTTAACTCATTCAAGTTATCATGTTTTATACCTTATTCGAAAGTCATGCATGGTTCGGTCCTTATTCATATGGTTCGGTCCTTATTAACTCGACACAACCATGACCCGATTCAATATTACATATTACATACGTAACTCTTTAATACTTGTAAGGTTTAATCATTAGGGTTTTCTTTGTTTTGGTTTCATTAGGCTCGGTCACAAAAGAAAACAACAAACTCGACTAGAACAAAACAAATTACAACATATTAACGTAAGGTACATCAAAGGAAGGCGAGAATAGGTTATACCTTGACTTGGTTGAGCAAAATCTCGACACCAAGGGTGTTTGATATTCGGCCGAGCAAGAGAGCAAAAAAAAGAGGCAACACAAAACTAGGGTTTCACTTTTGAGATTATGTGTTGTATATATAGTAGTTGTATTTGATTTAGGCTTAGAAGGGCTTGGGTTTCGGTTTGGCCCAACCGAACACACAAAACCCACGCACACCATATGGGCTTGACCTTGATCCATTCGAAACAAAACAAACACGACCCAAATTATTTACGAAGCGTTTAATCTTCGTCGTACCAAATTCGATCACGTAATATATTTTAGTTAGGTTTTAATTATTCACAAGTTAAGTTTTCAATCTCGTTAAATGTTATAAATGTATTTTACGTATTTTATAAATTTCGATTCAAGGGTATTTTAGTCTTTAATCGATTTTTAGATTTTCGGGTTTTAAGGAACCTTTGTTGATAGGTTATGATGAATTGACTAAATGCTGTCATAGCGACTTAAACCCCTAGTTGAATCAATAGGAAGTAATTATAAAACATAGACATTACATGATAGAATGAATAATTAGGTTAGTACACTTTCTCACCATTGTTCACAACCTTAATTTACTTTTCGCAATTTATTTCTTGTCTTTAGTTTAATTAATCATTTCATACTTAAAACCTTTTAAAACCGCGACCTTTAGACTTAATATGATCCTTATCTACATAGCTCTTGGGAACGACATGGCTTTACCACTTTCCATACTATGCACGATCGGGTTCACTGCTCGTTAGTGCAATTGGTAGACCTTAGGTAGACGAGACTTAGAAATATTAAATCCTGGTCAAAAAACTTGCATCGAATTTTGGCGCCGCTGCCGTGGAGCTATATTAGGATTTTTTTTAAGTCTTTTAGTTTTTGTTTTTGTTTAATTAATTTTTGATTTCTCACGATATTCATTAAGTTTCAGGTACCATGGCGGTTGTGGACATCGATAACCTCACTCTCGAGGAGTACCTTGCTATGACTTGGGATGAGCAAGGGTCGGGGCTTGTTAGGCCGTCTATTGGAGCGGAGGTCCGGTTCGAGATTAAGGACCAGTTTATGAGGGAGCTGCGTGCTAACCATTTTTTCAGAAATAAGAACGAAGATGCTTACGAGCATATTGAAAATGTTTTGTACATCGCAAGCCTCTTCAACATCCCAGGTGTTTCTCAAGATGCGGTCATGCTTAAGGCATTCCCTATGACACTCACGGGATTGGCTAAACGATGGGTTGATAGAGTTTCCGGTGGGACCATTGACATGTGGAATCTTCTCAAAAGAGATTTCATTCAAAGATTTTTCCCTCCTTCAAGAACGGCAAAACAGTTAGAAGAAATCCACAATTTCAGAAAAGAAGACGGTGAAACATTGTACCAAGCTTTGGATAGGTATAATGACCTCCTATACAAATGCCCTACTCATGACCTCAATAATCAACAAAAGGTAAACATCTTCTACAAGGGTATTGGTATTGCTATAAGGCAAATGTTTGATTCTCAGGGGCCGATCCCTGGAATGACACCTACACTTGCATTGGAATCTATACAAAATATGGCCATCCACTCTCAAAAGTGGCATGAAGGAGGAAGCCATAGAAGTTAAGGCGGAAGTTTAGATGGTATTACCGCCATCACCAACAAATTAGACACTCTTGGATAGGATATGTTCAAACTAAAAGAAAGTATGCACGCCATTCAAGTTGGGTGCGAAAAATGTGGTAGAGCTCATCTTGCAAAAAATTGCCCTCTTAATGATAAAGATAGATGAAGTGAAGAGGTCAAGTATGGTGAAGCCAATAGACCTTTCCAAGGATCAAATGGAAATGGTAATGGATATCATGGAGGAACTCCGGGGTATTACAATCGTGGACCTTATGGAGAACGAAGGTCTAATCTCGAGGATACTATCAACAAATACCTTGAAGACTCTACTAAAATGCAAAAAAGAGCAGGATGAATGGTTAAAAAGCTTTCAAGAAAGTACGAACAAAAGCCTCTTCAGCCATAATGAATCTCTAAGGAATTTGGAAATGATGATTGGAAAGCTTAGCAATGAAGTGCAAAGAAGAAATGAGCACAAGAAAATAAACCTATTGTAGCATGCAAGGCTATCTTTGCAGAAGAAGGTAAATCTAACGATAGTTCTAGCAATGTGCAGGAAACTGAAGCTGGAACATTCAACAGTAGTGAGTTACGCCGTAACTACTCCACTGAGTTACGGCGTAACTTGAACACTTGGCCCGACAAGTACCTTGAAACTGATGAATCAGGATCTAAAATCCTGAACACTTGGCCTGATAATCCGAATATGGCCCCGAAGTCCTCGTCTAAAAAGAAATACCATTGGTGCAGAGCAATACCGGTGGACAATGATAAGTGGTATGACCTTTGGGCTTCGTGTGAACCTAATGATGACATTTTCGATGGTGGAGATGACAAGGAAAGGGTGAAGAATAATAAGTATATGTGGTCTTCGATAAATGATGAAGAAAGGAAGAACCTTAAATGGAACGGAATTATAACATTCGACGTATGGGTACATATTGTTTATGGCAAGATGGATAATGACGCTAAAGGGAGAATTTGGGCGGACCTAAACCACGGTTATGTTTGTGAAACTTCAGTATTTATAATGATCAAAAAGCGCCAAATGAGCTACTCTCGGATTATGGAGTTGTTGATGACTACTCAAGCGATGCCAACGATAAGGTAAAAAATACACAGAAGCATTGGTGTGAAAAGATAAAAGCCGGAGGCGAGATATTTTGGGCTTATTGTAACCCGTTTCACAAAGATTGTAAAGGGGGAAGTAGCATGGCTAGAGTTGGGGATGACGATATTTTATGGAACTCAACAAACAACGATAAAAAAGGTTATTTTCCTTGGTTAGATAAGTTAGGATTTGATGATTGGGTCAAGATAAAGTACGGAAAAGTGGACGCTTCCACTAAATAAATAATTTGGACGGGTTGCATGAGTAAAGAAGACCCAAGCGAAAAAGAAATCCATAACGACACAAGTGACGAAATAAAAGAGGATTACAAAGCGAAATGGGGATAAGAAAAAGAGCGTTGTAAGCGTGAACTTGTCGAGGATTTGCTTGATGACGAGTGGTTTAAAGGTACGGAATCGGATGACGATTATATTGAAGGGATTATAGATTACCTTGAATTACAAGGTCATGATGGGTTCACGGACCCATACGATGAAGCGTACGAGCAGCGTAGATGTAAACTTCTTGGTATTCCCTTCAAGAGACCCCCACATATTATAGCTGAAAGTTTGAAGTAACAAAATATCACTTGCGGCCGAATGAAAAAATTTCCAAGGTTCGGAAAATTGAAAGGAATGAGTTTCTTCGCACCGCTCTTAACATCGCATGGGTCAAACATAATTTGATGAGGGAGATGAATGAAGTTGGTCAAGTCCGAAGGCCCTCATAAAGCCCCATGGCTTTGATTCTAACTTAAAGACTCGTTAATAAAGAAAAGTGCTCTTTCGGGAGACAATCCGAATTATCCCTTTCCTCTTTTCTGTTTTATTTTCATTTTTGTTGAGTTTTGTGCTTTTAACATTTTTGCAGGAATTGGAGTTAAATGATCGGCCTTAACAGAAAGTTGGATTCTGTCCGGATTACCAAGTTACGGCGTAACTTTATCAATGGTTACGCCGTAACCACTCTACTGTAGCAGTACACTCCAGGTTTCAATCAGTTACGACGTAACTTCCATCCATCATCACGCCGTAACAGTCTTCTGTAGACAATTTCCAAGTTCAATCCAATTACAGCGTAACTCGTTCTTGTGGTTACGCCGTAATTCATCCTGCAGTTCAATTTTAATTTTTAATATTAGCACAATAACCTTGTATTAGTTCTAAATAAACTTTGTGGGTATGTTCGTTGTAAGCCCTCACGAGACTACACTCGTCCACTTGGGACACTAAGTGGTTTAAAAGGCTTGTTGCATATGCTAAATGCAACCGTGATTCCTAGGAAAGTGAGTTAGGTTTGTTTTATTTATTTTTTTGTTTTTCTTTTTTTGTTTTTGGAATTATTCTTGTTGGTTAGTTGTGATTTCAGGGATCGAAGTTTTCTCATAGATACTTAACGAAGGCACGATTTTAGTCGTGGGCCTTCTCTTTTTAGGAGCAAATTTCAGGGAAGTTCTCTCTCCAATTCTACCTTCTCTTCACCTTTATTTAATGTTTAGCACAAAAGGGATTTTGTACATCTCAAGTGGGGGGACGGGAGTAGAATTATTACTTGAACTTGTTTGCCCTCGTTTTTCTAGTTTATTTTGGAAATTTATGCCATTTTAAAAAATTTGACATGTTTTTCTTAACCTAACTAGATTAGAACTTAGCCAAGCACACTATAACCTTTGATATTCCATGGTGAGATTAGCCTTATCCGTTTCCACTAATTTACCCAAATCTACCAAATTATGAGTATGCCGGTAGCTTGTAAACTTTAGAACTTGGCCTTTGCATCATTTCGAGACCATAAACGAGGTGTGTCGAGTTAGCTTGATATATATGGAATGATCAATTTGAGAAGGAAATATTTTAGGATTATCTCCCAAATAGCCTATATATGTTTATTTATCTAGTAGTCACCTCGACTATTCGACCCCAATGACAAACCCTTTTGTTGCACTCACCTTTAGTGCAAGATACCCCTAGATACACCCTTCATAGCCATTCTTTTCATTTCACACCCTTATTATATTTGTATCGTTACTCCCATTCGCCTTAGCCTACCGTATAGTCTTAATTTATGGTCGAGAAGTCACTGTTTTCCCAAGTTCAAAGTTTGAGTAGAGAGGTTCGAGAATCACGCTTTCGTCAAAGACTTACATCTGAAGATCATTAAAGATCCCCCATATTCTCCATAGATGTTCATCTCAAGTGGGGGGATCTTTATCTTTTTATTTGTAATAGTTATGATTATAAAAATGTTGTTTATTAGTTTATGTTATTAAGTGCAATGTATAAGCACTATGTTATGAGCTTAGTAGATATTAGCATCAAGTAGGCCACCTCAGTCACATTTGAAGATTTGAGTTGGTGATGTTATTACACCAACAGTTTGAAGAACAGGTAATGTGCCCATTATGACGTCCGCTAATGGCACATTTACTTGGTACATCATGATCCGATTTCTTTATCTTGAAGCTTGAACTTTGGATGGACGGTGGGTGGTGACAACTTGGTTATAGTTTAAGACTATTTGTTTTGTTATTTTTTATTTTACACCAATTATTTCCAGTTTCTTATCCTACCCTTTAGTCATGAAGTGTGTCTAGGTGATGAAGCGAGCAATATTTGGTGTCTTGGCCATGGATTTGGTCATCTATCATTGATTTTTTCCACTTTGTCATGACACGTTAGTAATTACATTTCACCCTTAACCTCATATTGTGTTCACCCATATTGCCTTCAAAAATTGTTTACTCTTTAACTCTAGTGGTGGAGATGTGTGTAACCGCCAATCTTATGATAGAATATATGCTATGATTGTGCTTTGTGTGATCACCCCGAAATTGACACTTAGACTAGAAGAGAGAATATGAGTGTTTGTTCCCATTTCATGAGGTGTTCGGCTTTGATTTATTCTAGCATAAGAAATTTTTAAACTCATATCTTCCAGGTATTTGGGGATATCTTTTTAGAAATTATTCTAATAAGGTCTACTTGAGGGCAAGTAGAGTTCAAGTGGGAGGATATTTGATAACATCAAATAATCCTGATTTTTAAGTGTCAATTTCCCCCGTTTATGCTCATATTTTATGTCATTTATATGGATATATACTCTTATTCCTTTATATTTCGTTTCCAGGTGATATATGAGCATTTGAGCTTAGAGACGTAGATTTGGAGATTTTCTTAATGGTTTTACCTTAGTATGTTATCTTTGAAGAAGCTATGTCGTAACTTATATTCTCAAATTATGCCGTACCTGGATTTTCGTTACAGAGGCCAACTCAACTGCAGTTACGGCATAACTCTCAACTTAAGTTATGCCGTAACCATCTAGGTCATGAAGAATTTCGCGCCTCCGTCAACTATGTCGTAACCTCCTCACATACATTACGACGTAACCACCTTCTGTTTAGAAGGTATTCAAGATACGGCGTAACTATTCCTTAGGTTACGCCGTAATCACCACTACGAGCTTTCTGTTTAGAAGATAACTAAGTTACGGCGTAACTCTCAACTTAGGTTACGCCGTAACTATAATCGGGCCTATAAATACAAACCCTAAAATCTACATTTTACATCATTCACTCACAATATAAAGGCAGAGAACGTGAAGAGGGTTCCAAGGGCAGATCATACGAAGCATACGGAGCTATCTCCAAGGGAGGAATCACACCATATCGATAAGCTTTAGCGATTACTACTACTTTTCACTTTAATTCTTGTCTTTAATCATGTTAAACATTGAATTTATTGTGTCTTTTAATATGATCGGCTAAGCACCCTTGGTGATAGCCTAGTTATGATTCTTTAATTGTATTGTTTGTGTTTTCATGCTTCTATAATTGTTTCTAGTGTATGCATGCATAGTTTGATAGTAGTTACCCTAGCTTCGGTAGTTTTGAATTGCGGTCGTATCTAATTGCTTTGGAGAATTGACCAACTGACCCTAAGTAAGTAGGTAGAGAGGCTTGGTAAGAATTGACCAAAAGACTATCAAATCCCTCTTGTGCGAATTGACCAAAGGATCACCGTTCGGAAGGATGAACTTAAGAAGTTAGGGATGTGTGTCTAAGATGTTAGCGCCCGGGCACACATTGTTTCGAATCTTACATGTAGGGTACTTAATGACTTGGCTTAGGCTGCTTAAGACCCTCAACTCCCCAAAGGGTAGGCCTTTGACGTCGGGTAGGAACCTTTGTTGATAGGTTGTGATGAGTTGACCAAATGTTGTCATAGCAACTTAAACCCCCACTTGAATCAATAGGAAGTAATTAGAAAACATAGACATTACATGATAGGATGAATAATTAGGTTAGCACACTTTCTCACTATTGTTCACAACCCTAATTTACTTATCGTAATTTATTTCTTGTCTTTAGTTTAATTAATCATTTCATACTTAATTTTAAAATCGTGACATTTATACTTAATAGGATCCTCATCTACATAGCTCTTGGAAATGACATCGGCTTTACCACTTTCTATACTATTCATGATCGGGTTTACTGCTCGTTAGTGCAATAGGTAGACCTTAGGTAGACGAGACTTAGAAATATTAAACCCTGGTCGGAAAACCTGCATCATGTACATAGGGGTATCTTGCACTAAAGGTGAGTGCAACAAAAGGGTTTAACACGAGGGTCGAAAAGTCGAGGTAACTAATCGATAAACGCACACAATTAAACACATGTGGGCTATTTGGTGTAAATCCTAAACATTTCCTTTTCAAAATGTCCTTACCAAATGTATCAAGCTAACTTGACACGCTACTCGTCTATGGTCTCGAAATAAACTAGAAAATTAGGCAAAATAAAGTTCAAGATGTAATTCTACTCCCATCCCCCACTTGAAATGTACAAAATCCCTTTTGTACGTAAACATGAAATAATAAAGTAGAAAAGTAGAATTAGAACGAGAACTCCCCTGAATTTTGCTCTTGAAAATGATAGAAGGATCATGTGTGAGAAAACGTGCCTTCCCTTCGCCTAATGAGCAAACTCCAAATCCCTGAAATCACGTCACTACTAACAAGCATAAATATAAAAAATATAAAAAACCTAACTTACTTTCGTAAGAATCATGGTTGCATTTAGTTTATGCAACAAGCCTTTTAAACCACTTGGTGTCCCAAGTGGACGGGTTAAGTCTCGAGACGGTTTACAGGAAACACACCCACAAATCATTTAAAAACTGTTACAAGGCTAAGGTATGTAAGTTATATAAAAATAAAAATTTTCTGGTATAGAGGAAAATTACGATGTAAACTCATGAATTGAGTTACGATGTAGGTAATGAAACCTGACAAGATTGTTGATGTCTGAGGATGGTTACGGTGTAACCATAACATATAGTTACGCCGTATAAACTTTCTGAGACAAATTCCAGGAGTGAAAAACTCTGTGGTGCTTTTCCAAGCCATCCTTCTTCCTTCAATACATGCAAAATGTTATAATAAAGCATACCAAACATAAAATCCTATAAAACTAAAATAAAAATAAAAATATAGGCATGGGGTGCCTCCCACGAAGCGCTTGTTTTTGTTCGATTCATGAGCTTGACTCCACCCTTATTTACTAAGTAAAAGGGTGTTTATCCCCTCACTTGAAGTCAAGTGTAGGTGAAAATAGCAATAAACACCATGAGGGTTTAAATTTGCTACGGGATAGAGAAATGATAAATTGATATTATACCTTGTAAAAGATGTCATTTCCCTTGTTTCCTCACCCAATTTAGTTGATGACTTTGTTGACTAGCTGGCTTCCATGCCACATTTGTTTCTACAATGGCCATGTACACCCTTACGTCCGTAGAGAATGAAAAAAGGTCTTTTGAAAGCATTTGCTCGAGCTCCTCCACATATTTTGTAAGGGCACATTCGGCTTCCTCGTCTATTATGGTAATATCCAAGAGCTCATCTTCGAATTCCTTTAAAAGCTCATCCAAAATCGGGTTGGTAGTTGGTGCTACATAACCATCATCGGGAGGTGTGATATGTGAGGTTATGGGTTGCACCTCGTCATCGATAGTTTTAGTAACATGAATAGGAACACTGGCAAGATCGTTAGTAATAAAATTAAAAGAAGGGTTAGAATTGCTACCATTATGTTTGCTAGGTGTTTTCTCATTCGCTTGCGGAATTGCTTCATCAACCTGTAAGCTCGTCCCTTCCGTATTCTTTTATTGATCTTTGCTCGCTTTATCTTCCTTCCTCAAAATCTCCAATTGATTAGGGTATGTAACCGGTGGCATGTCTGGTTGCATCACTGGATTTGGTTTAGGGTTGGTTTGCATAGGAGGCGTAAGTATTTTCCTAAGCCTTTCTATGTCCTCGACTATAATACCCCAAAGATCATCCATGTCATATTCATTGCATTCCTCCTAAACTTCCTCTTTCTCCATTGCAGTGTCGACATCGACATTATCAATACCCTGTTCACAAACACTAGCAAAAATATTAGTAAAGGGAGAAATATAAAGGTTAAGAAGATCCTTACTTATTTCATCATTCCATACATCCTTCAATTGATCAAAAACCGGTGGCCTGTACGGATGCATCACCGGCTTGGTATTTAGTTGGTGAGATTGAGAACAAGAGTCAAGAGGAGGTAATCTTGTAGTAGCCTCTTTAGACACGAAATCCTTCCAAAATTCATCATCGTCGATTTCCTCATCAGCATCCGGATACTCCAAAACTTCATTTTTCTTATGGATAAAAGGATCAAAATACGACCCCTCATACCTTTTAGAAATGCCCATAATCTTTGGACTGGGAAATGTAGAATCGGCTTTGTTGTGTGGTTGCGGAGTTTGAGAGGAAGGTTTTGGAGTGGGCCTTTATGAATGTATTTGTATTCTTGCGCTCATACTCCAAGTATTCTTCAAATGTCATCTCATCAACTTCTGGTTCCATCTCCATGATTTCCTGAAATACACTAAGAAACAAAGAAAACAAAAGAGACGGGAGAAGGAAAACTAAAAATAAAAATCCTAAAATGAAAATAAAAACCTAAAATAATAAAAGCAAAAATTTATACAAAACTCAAATTAAAATCCTAAATAGCTCCCCGATAGCGGCGCCAAAAACTTAATACATGATTTCTGACCAGGTTTTAATATTTATAAAGTCTCGTCTACCTAAGGTCTACCTAATACACTAACGAGTAGTGTACCCAGTCGTATGTAGTGTAGTATTCGGTAAAGCTGAGGTAGTCCCAAGAGCTATGCGTTTGGATCTAATTTAAGTTCTAGTGTCACTGGTTTTAAAAAGGGGGTTTTTTATAATTTGATTAATTAACTAATGAAATGAAATAAAATAGAAAAAAGCGAATAAAAGTGGAAGATGATCTGCTGGAATCACTCCTAAACTAGAATTCAAGTGTTAGTAATTAATATGTAATAGTTAGCTTAATTATAGCTTTTATGTTAGTAATCAAGGTTAGGCTCATGTAGAAAGCCCATGAGCCTATCCAAAGCCCAATAAGGGAAAGGAAGGAACTTGCATGTTGCCCTAGTTCCTTCCTATAAATACCCATGTAAACCCTCAGCGAGGGTTGGTTGTTCATTCATTTCATTATCTACGCATAACTTGTCTCACATTCATACGCATAGTGTCTTGTCTTGTTCAACCGATCATCTTATCTTTCTTTCTTACATATTGAGGCTTGTGTTACTAATATGGTGACCTAACAGTGGTATCAATCGCCAAATAGTTGGGTGAAAAGAATTTGTTTTGAAGTTTTAGTGTTACGCGTAACTCTCGGTTCATAAACTTTCTCGCATAAAAACTCATTTTTACACTTTACAATCCAAGATTCTTGTACTTTCAAGGTTTTTAGGTGTTAAAATTTCAGTTTTTGGCAAAAAGTTTCAAACTTTACGTGTATTTCATTGGTTTTAAGCTTGATTTTAAACATGTGTTCATTTCTACGCGTAACATGTCTACAAGTTTTGGATCATCAAGTTTCACACTTTTGTGTTATTTTGGTGATATTGAAGCTGTTTCATCACAAAAATCTGGTTTAGAAACATCTTTGGGCAGAAATCAGTTTTGGTTCATTTTTACGCATAAATAAACCCTAAGTTTACACGTAAGTTCTTCAAGGTTTGATCTTCAGTTTTCTTGGTTTACTCAGTGTTTTCTTGCTTAGATAAGCCTGAAAACACTTCGACTTTGGATATCTTTTACACTGGAATAAGTGTAAAGGATTTTTGGGCAAAACCCTAATTTTACACATAAGCTAAAACTTATGCGTAGAACTCTTTACGCCTAAGCATTTTCTTAGGCCTAAGCCTTGCCTTACGCCTAAGCTAATCTTACGCATAAGCTTTCTACATCTAACTTTCAGTTTACGCCTAACCTTAGTGTTTCTCAATTCTTACGCGTAAGCTAATCCTACGCGTAAATATTAATTTTACGCGTAAGTTTGGTGTTTTACGCCTAAGGATTACTTTGCCTAAACTTGGTTTCTACGGCCTAAGGACTCTTCATCAACAAAGTTTCATTCGACTACAAAGATCCATTTTTTCAACACAAGTTTTCAAGATGTCTCAACCACCATACTCTAACTACTTTACTCATGTGTATCCTCAACAACAACAACAACAACAACTTAGTCCTCAACAACAACAATTCAATCTACAACAACAAGTTTATCAACAACAATTTAACCAACAACATTTTCCACAACAAGGAGCAATTCCACCACAAATGGTTCAACCACCACCTAGTCTTCAAGTACAACCTTACACAAACTTTAACAATCAACATCCATCCAGGAATACTATGAAGGAACCGACTTGGTTTGCAAAGATGTGTGAAGCTTTAAGTAGCCAACAATCCATTCATGAGGCTGGATCACTTGATAGACCTCCAATGCTCACTCCCGGAAACTACGATCAATGGGTGATTAGGTTCTTTAGATTTTGTGATCTAAAGAAGCCACATGGAAAGTTCTTAAAGAAGGTTATCCTGGAAGGTCCGTTTCAAATGCCTACTGTCGTTACACCCGGAGATCCAAATGCTACTCCACCAAGAGGTGATGTCACCAACATTGCAACTCTCTTTGATCTCACTGCTGATGAACTTCTACATTTTGAAGCCGATGAACTAGCAATGCAATACATCGTTTTGGGATTACCCAATCCGATCCTTCGAAGTGTTGATGCTCAAAAGAATGCTAAGGCAATGTGGGAACATATTCATCTTCTCATGGAAGGCACTGAACTCAATAAAGAAGACATGGAATCCAAAATTGTAACACCCCTAAAATTTCATAGCGGAAGCGTTCGGGTCATGGGGTGCTACTAAATCAAATATCATAACACAAGGTGATAAAGAATGGAAAATTTTATTCCATTATCGAAAGATAGATTGATTTAAGAAATAGTTTTACAACATTGTTTCAAAGTACGGAAGCAAAGCCCATAAAAATATATGTTGTCCCATTAAAAGTTGTATTAAATATGATTGGAAACACTTGGATGCCGGTCTTCAACGAATGCCTTTGCCATTGCCACGCCAATAAGTAAACACGAGAAAACATGCTAAAATGTCAACACAAAGGTTGGTGAGTTCATAGGTTTAAGTTTAAGAAATCAAGTTGGACCACGATTGCACATATAGCATCTCCGTGAATGACACTATATGCAAAAGGCTATTACGCTAGTACCAAGTTCATGCGACCGAAACTACGACGGTGTACATGCATCTAGAAGCATGATAAATAAAAGCCCAAAGAAGTGTATTTCCGAAGACACTCAATCAATACGATATGATATCACCGACGTTTGCCTATCCGGTCAAACTCGAACGGGGTGTCATCCCAATAGATCTATTCATAACAATCGCGCCTCCCAAAGGGAACTAACGGTAGCATAGTTGGGATTCAAGGTTGTTTCACGTAATAGTGTTTTCGCCAGGTCCGAAAAGAGTTTTGCATGTTTCTCACCCCATAGTTTTATAAAACAAGTAAATAAAAGTAAAAGTGGGGCTATAAACTCACCTTAGCAGTTCGATGAATAAAGCACAAAGAGAACAAGTAACAAGTAGCTCCAACACGCAACCTAAATTAGTGCGGTAAATCTCAGTTTCTGATTCCAAGCTAAATAAATTCTATCTACTTTATTTAATTTACATGTTGTGTTGTTGTTGTCGTTGTTGTTCGCGTGTCATTTCATTTTCAAGATAATAGAGTATATTTTGGTTTATAAAACTTGTTTTGAAAACAATAACGAAATGAGACTATTTAGGCTAAAAGACGGATAAATATAGTGTATGAAAAAGAAAAGAAAAAAAATGAAGGAGACGTTTGTTGATAAGAAGAGTTCACTTATATATATTTATATGTAAAGCGTATATAAAAATATATACTTTTAAAGTTTTGATTTTGGAAAATATAATAAAGTGTTTTTATAAAATTCAAGATGAGTTTTAAAAATATATCGGGTTAAGTTTATTTGGAAAAATAGGTTTAGATATATACACGTTAAAACTTGGTCCCCGATAAATGTATACATATATATTTATGAAAATCCTGAGCTTTCTCATTAAAAGAATTGGTTTATTTGTATATATTTAATTTTTGGAAAAGAATGTCATTTGAATTTCGTGACTTCGAAATCTATATTATAAATTTTTTTTCAAAAACATTCTAATATAGAGGTCATTATATTTATAAATTTGTATTGTGATGAAGAGTATATGTCGAATAGTGTCGTAAAATATATAAAGTCGTGCATGTCGGAACAAGTCGTAAAGGTTATTTTGAAATATCGGCTCGATATTGGATGACAGGTTTGGGCTGAGTGGGCTGAAAAGGAATGGGCCTAGTGGCCCAGTTTTCTACCAAATGGACTCTTTTTATTTGTGGACTAAGCGGGCTAAAAAAAAAGAAACGGACTGAGAGAACACCGAACGGGCCGAATGGCCTAACAAGCAAATTCAACACACAAGTAATACTTTGGTAGTTAACTATGTAAAAAAAATTGAAGGTAACACGACTAGAAAATAAACCGGAGTCGGGATATGCGTTCTATGTTCGGAAAGACATTTTTGTGACTCGAAAATTTAATCATGAGACAACGACAAGCAAAAGGGAGAAAGACTAATGTATGTCGAACTAGTAGACCTATCCGAACCTAGGTGCTAAAGAGTTTTTCCAAATGAACCGAAAATTATATAGATGACTAATAGTAATTTCATCCTAAGTCGAAAAAGAATCAAGAGTATTTTGAGGAAAATCTTATTAAAGCGAAACATAAACATTGACAATTCAAGACAAACCGTGACGACAATCTATAACAAACCGAAACTTATGTTTTAGCAAAAGATTACTCTAAGTTAAAGAATACATTTTAAACCACAATTAAAATCCAAAAAAAATATTTTGTTTCTTCTTTTCTTTGGCTCACGGCAGTCGAGCACCAACAACAAGTAACAGACATTTTTTTCTTCAACTCAACTTAACCAAATTACAATATTGCCATCTTAACATTAATCCAATATTAATTAAATCCAAATCAAGAACATAAGGTGAAATATTTAACTAAATCGAATTAAAATTAATTGGAATTACAACAAATGTATAATAAAAATAATGATAGATTGTGTTTCTTACAATCAAAATTCTGTGGGTCGAATGGGATTATGAACCGAACACCAAAAGCTCCAATTGGAAGGGCTCGGGATGAATTGAAGCGATTAAACACTTGGGAAACCTTCCTTATGCATCCAATAACAAAGCCCCTAAACTAATTTCAAAAACCCCTTTGTTTTGATGAAACCCTAATTTTCGAATTGTTGGTGAGATGAATGAATCTGTGGTAAAACTCGAACCTATTTATAGATATACATCTAGGAAGTGTTGATCAATTCTTTCTTGGTCTTGAAGATGATAAGGGGCCTCTTTTGAGTAATCTTCCCCACGAAGTGCAGGCCTTCACGTGGCTTTCTTGGTATTATCTTCAGGTCGTGGTCCAAAGGAGACAAAGGAATATATGGGGACCTCTGAGCCTTGTCGAGTTGCTTCCATGGAAAAAGCCAAGGATGGATTCAAGAATAGTTAGGGTTGTCCTTGGAGGTGAGAAGGTAGTTTGAAGGGTTTACCATTTTTGGAGGCGGATGAAGCGTGTGCAGAGGAGGGAGGAGCAGAGAGAAGCGATTTTGGGGGGAAGAAGAGTAGCAGGTGGCTTGCAGAGAAAAAAAAAAAAAAAAAAAAAAAAGATAAAGAGGATAAGGGGCGTGGGTTATGTGGGGATAAGGGTAGAATTTGGATTTTATTAAATGTATTATTAAGTATTATTAGTATTATTTAAGGTATCGTGTGTACTTCGTGTTTTGCTGTTAGAATTTAAACGCGACATCTCGGATAAGTAAAAATATAAAAATTATATTTTCGGATACATTTTTGAAAAAAAAAACTGATATGAAAATAAAGTTGTTGGTTTTTATAGTTCATTTTTTATTTACGTCATAACTCGTCGTGATTATAGATCGAAAAAAAAATATTCGCGAAAAATCGGTTGGGAAATTCACGAGTGGTTACAGTACCTACCCCTTAAAAGAAACCACGTCCTCGTGGTTTATGATGCGAAGATCGCCGAGGTTGATTCGGTGACGAGATGTGAGTATATATACTTAAATGTGATATGGGAAAAGAGGCTAGTCGTTCAAGGAAGATTTAGTAACATGAGGCAATAAGTAAACAAAAGATAAAGGATTCATTAAGCGGAATATTCAGAATACATCGCGATTACACAACAGCGTACAATAGATAGAAAAACTTAAAGGAATGCAATCTAAGAAGGCGGAGAATTTCTTTGTTGTCGTCAGTTTAGATAGTGTTGAAGTTGATCTTGACGCTCTTCTTTTTCTCCAAGGAAATAAGCTCTTCCTCGGGCTGGTTCAATCTGGGTGTTTCCATTCTGATCCCTTAGATTGGGACACTCATTCTTGTAGTGTCCTCGTTCTCCACACCCGAAGCAAGTTATGTTAGCAATATCCCTTGACTTGCGCCTTTGGCCATGTGCCCAATCTTACGCGCGATTCGACATTTCACATTACACGACCAACGTGGTGGAGTTTACAATGATTGCACAAAGGGTGCTTCCTTCATAGCCCTTCTTCTCTTCTGTTCCAGCAGAGCGGTCCTTAGCTACTTCTTGCCTCTTGTTTTGATTGTTGTTGGTGTTGTTCTTGGAGTTATCATTCCACTTCCGTTTGTTGTTCTCCACTGCTTCAGCCGCATCCTCGATTACTTGATCCATCAGCTTGTTTGACACTTCAATAGTCTCGTGAAGGTCAGTAGCCTTGGAGGTAGTCACATTTCCTTTGATAGATGGAGGTAGCCCTCCGATGTATTGCTCTATCAAGCGAGCCTCAGTTCGTACCATCTCCGGGCATAGCAAGGCTAACTCTTGGAAATGTTGGTTGTAGAATGCCATATCAGTGCCCTTCACCTTGAGGTTCTAGAATTCAGCCTCCAACTTCTTGACCTCATTGTGAGGGCAATATTTCTTGAGCACCATATCCTTGAATTCTTCCTAAGTCATGGCATAAGAAACATCAATGCCTGCAGACTTCAGGTAATTATTCCACCAAGTTAAGGCAACCTCTTGAAAAGTGAACGAAGCAAACTTCACCCTATCTTCATCTTCGCAGATTCGCATCCCGAACACGCTTCCAGTTTTTCAAGCCATCGGGTCAAAACAATGGCTCCTCCGCTTCCATTATAACCGCCACCATATAGTTACGGAACTCCTTGTGCGTGCGGACCGCGTTTGTTATCGATGGGTCTAAAGTTGCGGCATCAGTGGTTGAGTTGTTTGAATTGATCGCAACCAGCGGTGCCGCCACGCGCTCATTGACCAATTGATCAATCATAGCTTGACTCATAGCAGGTGGGTTTGCAGCAGCCCCGACAGGAGCAGGTGCAGGAGTGGGAGTAGGAGTAGCAGTAGGAGTAGTGGCGGGTCGGCTACGGGTGATTCTGGTTGACTTTCTCCTAGCCATCTTCTATGATACAAGAAAAGACGATAATTGAGTTTAGAATAGAAGGAATAGTGTCGTATGAGGGTATGAAAAGTAGAAAGTATGAGTGAAATAAAAGGATGTGATCAATGACAGAGGTGGTTTAAATATATGTGTGAAAATAATATAAATCAAGTAGTTGTATGTTACATAAAGAAATAACATAGAAGCAGTTATGGAAGCATAGCATAGTGCGATATTGTAAAAGTGGGCATGTTAAGCAGTTTAACATAGAGATGTAACAAGTATAAGAATTCATAGTCTACTCTACACTCTCTTTAAGTTAATTATTTCTTAATCTCATTCAGTTTGTTACATCAACATTATTCTCATTTAAACTTCGCGACCCAATCAAACAAGAACAGTCTTAAAGTTTAAATGTGAGTTAATTAAGAAACTTAATGATTTTGAGAAATAGTTAATTTAATTCAAATGAGAGCTTATAAGAACCTAAAATGTAGCAGTAACACATAGCACGACTACATCGTGTAACAGTAGGCAAGGCATGGCAGACATCGGCAGCTGTGGCGGTGTTTAAGTGTTTTTAAGAAAATTTGGTTATAGTTTAGGTTTTGAAAAATACCTAATTCTCTATAACCTTGGCTCTGAATACCAATCTGTAACACCCCCAAAATTTCACAGCGGAAGAATTCGGGTCATGGGGTGGTACTCAATCAAATATCATAACACAAGGTGATAAAGAATGGAAAATTTATTCCATTATCGAAAGATAGATTGATTTAAGAAATAGTTTTACAATATTGTTTCAAAGTACGGAAGCAAGGCCCATAAAACTATATGTTGTCCCATTAAAAGTTGTATTAAATATGATTGGAAACACTTCGGATGCCAGTCTTCAACGAATGCCTTTGCCATTGCCCACGCCAATAAGTAAACCTGAGAAAAACATGCTAAAATGTCAACACAAAGGTTGGTGAGTTCATAGGTTTAAGTTTAAGAAATCAAGTTGGACCACAGTTGCACATATAGTATCTCCGTGAATGACACTATATGCAAAAGAGCTATTACGCTAGTATCAAGTTCATGCGACCGAAACTACGAAAGTGTGCATGCATCTAGAAGCATGATAAATGAAAGCCCAGCAAGTGTATTTCCAAGACACTCAATCAATACCATATGATATCGCATGCCCGCGTTTGCCTATCCGGTCAAACTCGAGCAGGGGTGTCATCCCAATAGATCTATTCATAACAATCGCGCCTCCCAAATGGAACTAACGGTAGCATATTTGGGATTCAAGGTTGTTTCACGTAATAGTGTTTTCGCCAGAGTCCGAAAAGAGTTTTGCATGTTTCTCACCCATAGTTTTATAAAACAAGTAAATAAGAGTAAAAGTGGGGCTATAAACTCACCTTAGCAGTTCGATGAATAAAGCACAAAGAGAACAAGTAACAAGTAGCTCCAACACGCAACCTAAATTAGTGCGGTAAATCTCAGTTTCTGATTCCAAGCTAAATAAAGTCTATCTACTTTATTTAATTTACATGTTGTGTTGTTGTTATCGTTGTTGTTCGCGTGTCATTTCATTTTCAAGATAATAGAGTATATTTTGGTTTATAAAACTTGTTTTGAAAACAATAACGAAATGAGACTATTTAGGCTAAAAGACGGATAAATATAGTGTATGAAAAAGAAAAGAAAAAAAATAAAAAAAATGAAGGAGACGTTTGTTGATAAGAAGAGTTCACTTATATATATTTATATGTAAAGCGTATATAAAAATATATACTTTTAAAGTTTTGATTTTGGAAAATATAATAAAGTGTTTTTATAAAATTCAAGATGAGTTTTAAAAATATATCGGGTTAAGTTTATTTGGAAAAATAGGTTTAGATATATACACGTTAAAACTTGGTCCCCGATAAATGTATACATATATATTTATGAAAATCCTGAGCTTTCTCATTAAAAGAATTGGTTTATTTGTATATATTTAATTTTTGGAAAAGAATGTCATTTGAATTTCGTGACTTCGAAATCTATATTATAAATTTTGTTTTTCAAAAACATTCTAATATAGAGGTCATTATATTTATAAATTTGTATTGTGATGAAGAGTATATGTCGAATAGTGTCGTAAAATATATAAAGTCGTGCATGTCGGAACAAGTCGTAAAGGTTATTTTGAAATATCGGCTCGATATTGGATGACGAGTTTAATGAGAGTGGTGAAAAGGAATGGGCCTAGTGGCCCGATTTTCTAAATGGACTCTTTTTATTTGTGGACTAAGCGGGCTAAAAAAAAGCGAGTGAGAGAACACCGAACGGGCCGAATGGCCTAACAAGCAAATTCAACACACAAGTAATACTTTGGCAGTTAACTATATAAAAAACATTTTGAAGGTAACACGACTAGAAAATAAACCGGAGTCGGGATATGCGTTCTATGTTCGGAAAGGCATTTTTGTGACTCGAAAATTTAATCATGAGACGACGACAAGCAAAAGGGAGAAAGACTAATGTATGTCGAACTATTAGACCTATCCGAACCTATGTGCTAAAGAGTTTTTCCAAATGAACCGAAATTTATATAGATGACTAATAGTAATTTCATCCTAAGCCGAAAAAGAATCAAGAGTATTTTGAGGAAAATCTTATTAAGGCGAAACATAAACATTGACAATTCAAGACAAACCGTACGACAATCTATAACAAAACGGAAACTTGTGTTTTAGCAAAAGATTACTCTAAGTTAAAGAATACATTTTAAACCACAATTAAAATCCAAAAAAAATATTTTGTTTCTTCTTTTCTTTGGCTCACGGCAGTCGAGCACCAACAACAAGCAACAGACATTTTTTTCTTCAACTCAACTTAACCAAATTACAATATTTCCATATTAACATTAATCCAATATTAATTAAATCCAAATCAAGAACATAAGGTGAGATATTTAACAAATTCGAATTAAAATTAATTGTAATTACAACAAATGTATAATAAAAATAATGACAAGATTGTGTTTCTTACAATCAAAATTCTGTGGGTCGAATGGGATTAAGAACCGAACACCAAAAGCTCCAATTGGAAGGGCTCGGGATGAATTGAAGCGATTAAACACTTGGGAAACCTTCCTTATGCACCCAATAACAAAACCCCTAAACTAATTTCAAAAACCCCTTTGTTTTGATGAAACCCTAATTTTCGAATTGTTGGTGAGATGAATAAATCTGTGGTAAAACTCGAACCTATTTATAGATATACATCTAGGAAGTCTTGATCAATTCTTTCTTGGTCTTCAATATGATAAGGGGCCTCTTTTGAGTAATCTTCCCCACGAAGTGCAGGCCTTCACGTGGCTTTCTTGGTGTTATCTTCAGGTCATGGTCCAAAGGAGACAAAGGAATAGATGGGGACCTCTGAGCCTTGTCGAGTTGCTTCCATGGAAAAATCCAAGGATGGATTCAAGAATAGTTAGGGTTGTCCTTGGAGGTGAGAAGGTAGTTTGAAGGGTTTACCATTTTTGGAGGTGGATGAAGTGTGTGCAGAGGAGGGAGGAGCAGAGAGAAGCGATTTTGGGGGGAAGAAGAGTAGCAGGTGGCTTGCAGAGAAAACAGAAAAAAAAAAGATAAAGAGGATAAGGGGGGCGTGGGTTATGTGGGGATAAGGGTAGAATTTGGATTTTTATTAAATGTATTATTAAGTATTATTAGTATTATTTAAGGTATTGTGTGCACTTCATGTTTTGCTGTTAGAATTTAAACGCGACATCTCGGATAAGTAAAAATATAAAAATTATATTTTCGGATACGTTTTTGAAAAAAAACTGATACGAAAATAAAGTTGTTGGCTTTTATAGTTCGTTTTCATATTTACGTCATAACTCGTCGTGATTTCGTGAAAAATCGGTTGGGAAATTCACGAGTGGTTACAAAAATCTACTTAGCTTATGAACACTTCATGATTGAACCAGGAGAGACATTAGAGTCATATCATCATCGATTTTCAGACATCATCAATGACTTGGACAAACATAACATAATTATGCCAAGAATTTCAGTCAACACTAAGTTTCTGAGTAGTCTTGGTCCTGATTGGGAAAAGTATGTCATCTTCATCCGTCAAGCAAAGAATCTTCATCATGCTACATACGGATTGTTGTACGACTATTTGAAGCCTCATCAAAAAGAAGTTGACAAAGAAAGGGTTATTCGTAGACAAAATGTCTCACCTCCACTTCCGGATAATCAACAATTAGCTTTGTGGGCTCAAGTTTGTTATCCTCCACAACCCACTACTCAACCAACTGCAACAATCACACCATATGATCCTTCAAAGCAACAATCTCAAGAAACTCAATTGGTTCCATACAACAACAGCAATGATCAAGCACTTTACAGTGAATCCAATGAAGATGCAGAAGCTTTCGATGCATTGCAACAAGGGTTTGTTATGATTGCTAGAGCCTTCGGCCGATACTCTAACAAATCCAACAATCGCATCCGTACCTCATCTAACACAAGGAATCAGTTTGTTGTTAACAATGGGCGTCTTGAAGTTCGAGAATCGTGGTAATGTTAAATCGATGGGCGGTGGTCAAGGGTTTAATGCTATGGGAAGGAATAACATGGGTGCTCCACAGAGCTCAAGTGGTTGAGCAGGTAATGCTCGAAATGGGATTAATGGTCTTCGTTGCTATAACTGTAATGAGAAGGGTCACCTGGCTAATGCATGCCCTAAGCCTAGGACTAGAGGCAGTGCTTATCACAAGGAGGCTTTACTCTTGGCTCTTACGGATGAAGCTGGTGGAACCCTCACAAACAAGGAACAGAGCTTCCTGGAAGATGCAGATTTTGATGATGACATGGAGGACTTGCAGGCTAATGCAGCAGTGATGTTGATGGCACACATGCAAGCTCTCCACATGAGTGACACAGGCCCAATGTATGACACTGACGGCTTGTCTCAGGTACTGGATCAAACTATACTCATTAATAATATGATATCTCAGCCAAAATCTACATCCGACAAGGGTCAGAGTGTTGAGATGATCATCAAATAGACCCCGTAGTTATATTTGACGATCAAGATGACCTTATGGTTACCTTTGATAATCAAGTTGACTCTGTGGTTATACTTGAGGATCTGACTAATGATCATGTTGAGACTCACGTTGAACAAGATGAACCTTCGTCTAATCTAGAAGTTGAGCTCATGACCTTAATTAAAGACCAAGAATCTCGACTGGAAATCTACAAGCAATTAAAAGAAAACAATGCACTGTTGACTAGGGATAATGAATGCTTAATAAGACAACTCAACATTTTTAAAACTCAAGAAAAACGTAAACAAGGTTTTGAAGTCGCTTTTGCTAAATCGCATCAAAACGAAAAATCATTAGAACGACAGATACGTGATCTAGCCGCGTCCAAGAATGCTTTATTGTCTCAAATAGAACAATCGAAACATGATCATACAAAAATATTAACGCCTTACTTTGAAAATCAAAAGCCAAGGTGAGTTGTTAACTTGTCAAAAATAGTTCTCACAGTACAAAAAGCATTCAACGAAGCGAATAGATTCCTATCTTGAGGAAATTGTCGACTTACAAAATAAAGTCAAAGAGTTTCAAAATGTTGTTTATAAACATGGTGAATCAATCACAACGATTCAAAGTTTACTTTCAAACCAAATCCAAATGGATATGGACCGAATCTTCAGCCGATTACAAACCTAAGTTTTCAAATAGAGCATTCAAACCAAATCACAAGTTTACTGATGCAAAAATAAATTGATGATTCCATTATGAGTGTTGTTGAATATAATCGTCAAGAGGAATTAGATGCAGAAGACGAGAGTCGATCAAAATTAGAAAATGTTGTTTATAACAAACCATTTCATTATTCAAAAGCTGTCACTTTCATCGCACAAAAGGATACTTCTAACACACCTTGGGTTATCACACCTATGTCTAAGTCTTCTAATGTTGGTCCCCAACCCAATTCTGCACAAATTAATGGTCCTTTACCTTCACGCAGTGAAGTAAAATCAATACCCGAAAATCGTCAAATTCTTCGATATTTTGACATTTTCATTTCTGACATCAAACTTTTAGAACGTGAGATTGAATTTCATTCTGAAATAAAAGTCAAACATTTTCAATCGCCTTAGGCGCGAGCACAAAGAGATATTTTTCAGAAAAGAATTTTACCACATGTTCAAAATTTGAAAAATTGTGCATTGTATTGGGTAATGGAATTTCATAAGGAACTTGGGTGATGAAAATAGTTTTAGAAAAGCGAAACATCTATTTCAAATACAAAGCGTAAAAGAAAATGTTACGAAAATATGTTGATCGACTCTTGGAAGATGTTATCAGGTCGATATCCATAATTATATCTCTCACGATTACATTGATTACATTGCAAATGTTGAGAATACTGATTTTGTGTCTCAAATTAAGTCTTTAAAAGTTGAAAATAAACGAATGACAAACGAGCTTTCAAATGCAAAACGTCGTCTTCAATGGTGTCAAAAAGATTGTCATACTCGTGAACTCACTTGGCAAAACAAAATCGCTCAGTTGCAAACAAAAACCTTTAATTCTAAACCTGAGCAACTGAATGATAAAAACGCGTCTTTGAAGTGTCAAATCTCAAAATATGAACAAGAAATTTCAAACATTAAAAAGAACCATCTTGTCATATCGATTTACTCAAAAAGACTCGTATAAAAGCGTCAAAAGATCTTGATGATCATCTTGCCTATACCAAAGATGTTTCTGACGAGATGGACTCACTCGCAATGAAAATCTTAATTTGTTACACACTATCCATGATCTTAAAGCAGAGGTGATGAAACTTGAGAAATATAGGGATAGTAACACAGTAGTAACTGCATCCACAAATATTCAAAATGACTCTAGAACTTCTAATGACAAACCACAAGAAACTAATGTGCTTCCCTCTACTGAAACAGGAATAGTTGCCTCTTTTCCCAACGCCTGCACTTCACAGCCTAGGAGCAATACAAGGAAGAATAGGAAGTTGCAACGTAAGAAAAGAACAATAAAGAATCTTTGAAGTAGAAGAACACCCTAGGACTTTTAATAAAACTCAAGTTGCACCCACTTTAGATATTGCGTCGACAAATGTAATGGAAAAAGTGTTGTAACGAATCTTTGAACCTTAAGTACTTTTGATGTTAAGTCCGAAGCTTCTTGTGTTATATGTCGTAAAAGTATGCTTTCTGATTGTCATGATAAATGTGTTGCTAAAACTATCTTTTCTCGTTTACGGAATCCTAAGAAACGGAATACCACTAGGCTCGCTAAAGCTTCTAAGTCTGTGCTTGGTAAACCGCCCTCTTTAGATTCTAAGATAAGCATTGATGTCCCAATAGCTCCATTATCACCTCCAAGGAACGTAGTACCACCTAGTCCATTCACTAAGACTAAAGCAAAGACTAGTTGGAGATGGCAGAAATGGTTACATAATACATTAGGACTTAAATGGATACCCAAAATCATTGATATGTGTGTTTCTCCTATAATCGCTTGAAACCCTCTAACTCTTCTAAGTTCCACATCTACTTCTATTCCATCCGTGTCGTGCGTGTGTAATGCGGTGATACTGGATCATCCTTGATTGTTGATAGCGGATGTTCCCGACACATGACAACAATCTCAAATCTGTTATCAAACTTTATTGCAAAGTTTATTGGCATTGTCGATTCGAATGATCACTCAGCACCATCATGGGCTCTGAGATTACATCAATGGCAATATTGAAATTAGCGGGGTTTATTATATGGAAGGTCTCGATTACAATCTCTTCTCGAGGTCGGCCTGTGATGGAGATTTGGAAGTTGCTTTTCGGGAGAAAACTTGCTTCATTCGTGATCTACAAGGAAACGATCTTATGTCTGGCACCTGCAACTCAAGTCTATACACAATCTCAATGCAAGACATGATTGCTTCATCTCCCACCTGTCTCCTTTCAAAGGCAACATCTACAAAATCTTGGCTATGGCACCAACGTCTCTCACATTTAAACTTTCAATCCATAACCAACCTTGCTCAATACAAACTTGTTGAAGGTATCCCGAGATTCCGGTATTCTAAAGATCACCTATATTCAGCTTGTGAACAAGGAAAAGCACTCGTGCTCATTTTCCTTCAAAGGTGGAACACGACTCTCGTGAAGTGCTTCATCTTCTTCACATGGATTTATCGGCCCGATCTTGCGTGCGGACGATTAATGGCAAACGCTACATCTTGGTAATTGTAGATGACTACTCCGGATGGACTTGGGTTTATTTTATTCAAGTAAAGATCAAGCTCCACGAGATGATCATCACCTTTCTCACAAAAATTCAAGTTCGGCTCGGAACACCATCGACAAATTCGAGCAGACAAAGGAGTGAATTTGTGAATCAAACTCTTCGTGAATACTATGAGAAAGTGGGAATTGAGCATCAAACATCAATTGCACGTACCCCATAACAAAGCGAAGTTGTTGAAAGACGAAACCGCACGTTAGTGGAAGCGCGAACGATGTTAATCAATGCTAAACTTCCGGACTACTTGTGGTCAAGCTGCCTCAATCGCATGCTACACTCGTAATCGTTCAATGATTACAAAATGCCACAACAAAACACCTTTTGAGCTTATCCACAACCAGTAACCGAATCTCAAACACTTTCATGTATTTGGATCCTTTTGCTACCCGAATAATGATCGTGATGACTTTGAAAGCTCAAAGCCAAAGTCGACATTGAGTCTTTATTGGATCTTGTGATATTTCTAAAGGTTACCGGATCCGGAATCGTCGTACAAAGCAAGTTATGGAAACGATTCATGCAAATTTCGATGAGCTTACAGAAATGGCTTCTGAGCATAACAGCTTAGAACCCGGTCATAACCGTTTAAACTTCCCTCAAACCCCATCATCAGCTGACACAAGCTCCCAGCTCATGTAACAACCCGCATTTTTCGAGTTAATTTTTATATTTTTGAAAAGTTACTATTCACTTTTACTATTCACTTTCACTATTCATCCCGTAAAATTTTTAATCCACATTCTCGTAAGATAAATTATTTTAGTAATAACCTGAGAGTTCGACCATCGTTAGATCATTTTTGCAAAAGTTATTAAGTAAACATCGTTTTAAAGTTTCGTTTTAGACGGTCCACCATTTAAACATCACGCGCATAACAAAAATCAACTCTGACAATTTTCTCGCATCGATAAATTTTAGATCACTCATAATTAATTTGAGAATTTTTAAGATTTATTATTTTTATGTTACCAAATAAGCCCGGTATGAGAACAAAACTAAACTTACGTTTTAAACAATTCTACTTACATCCGGACTTAACGATTCATGCATCGTGTTTCTAATATGTTTTGACACTTTTACATTTTTGGAAAAGTCAAACATATTTCCTTCTCCTTTGACCATAAAGGAATTAACCTTATACGCTCTACATTTCGCTTAAATCGCGTAACTTTTAAACTTCACGAATAACGTAAAGTTATCCCGCGTATGACTAAAACCACATTTGACATCTCATATCACTTTTAGACTAATTTTAGTCTACTCTAAATAAATTCACGGTCTTTTCCACGAAATTTCGTTCTTTTCGATAAAGCTGCGAATTACGCATTTTTGACCAGATTTCAACTTTTAAGCAAATTTTGCACCAATGAGACTTATCACCCATTTTATATTTTTAGATGGAGTATAATGATGAGTCTCATCATTCTTCAAGTTTCGTATTTTACGATACCCGGTTTTACGCTTTATGGCTTGGTTGGCATTTAACTAACCAAAACTCACTCAGTAACCAAGATAATACCAAACTAACCACCTAAGTCATCTTATCTTCACTTGGCCGACCTAAGGGGAGTCATCATTTGGTGGCAAAATCCTAACCATGCTTCCTTTAGATCATTACAAGTGTCCTAACTTAACCATGGTTAATATTTAACCCAATATATGGTTAACCAAACTTACCCTCCTATAAATAGCAAGTGATATGCATCCTAAGAACCCTCATAATCTGTTTTCGGTCATTCATATCACAAATCATACATATCTTCCATCATTTGATCTATAAACTCCAAGTTTATGCAAGGAAGTTCCAAAGATCAAGCTACTACATCAAATCTCTAGCAAGTTTAAGTGATCTTCTTGAGTTTAGATCCACTCAAGTCACTTAGTACTTCATCACCAACTCTTCAAGTTTGCAAGGGTGCCAAGGTGTGGAAAGCTAGCTCAATCCAAAGTCTTAAGTGATCAATCAAAGTCCTATCCTTACTAAGTTACTCCTTTCTTAAGAGAAAGCCAAAAGTTGTAAGCAACTTATCACCACCATCATTTCATCTTTATTATTCACAATAATAACTATTTAATGCTATATATATAGTTACTATGTTGATTCATGATGTACATATACTCAATCACTTGTTTTAATTCACATATTGTCATAAAAGTAACAAACTAGTCATATTCTACACATATGAGACCATTGAAATCAGTAACATATGGACTTTCTAACTTACATAATATGGTAGACAAGATAAAAAGGTAAACATAGCAATTTGAATCACCCGAAATGGACAAACGAGTCAAAAGTTATAGACAAAAGAAGTTATCGAAACCTAAACGCCAGAACCGCCATGTATAAGTCATTAAGAGTTCGGCCGTTTTAAAAGTGATACTCGTCCGAATCATCAAAAGTTAAAACACGAAAGTTGTCCGAACGACGTTTTCCTTCACTATAAAAGAAGCTCGGACCTTGAAAACGCATAAATAGGCCATAATATTTCAAAAGCAGAACCGCCAAATATAGTCTCATAACTATACTTTTGTCACAACTAAAAGCAAAACAAGAGGCCTAATGGCCATAAGCCAAGACCACGGCTACGGCTAAGGTCAAAGCTAAGTCTCAAGACCATGGTAGTCAAGACCAAAGTCACGGCAAGGCCATGGCTAAAGCCTTAAGGCTTGTTTACCCAAGACCGTTAATTAAGGTGATCATATTTATGAAAACAGCGAGAACTTGTAAAACTAGATACTTATTAAAACATGAAAACTTTATGTTATAACAATCTTCACTCAAAACATATGTTGTATCTACTAAGTGCTACAAAATTAGGGAGCTTCATGTGAGGGTTTCATTTGAGTAAAACGTGTCGACGAGTTCTTTGGATTTACGATTTAAAGTGTCCTAGCTCCTCGAACGCCATCGCATGACCTCTCAATTATGATGGCCCGAACGGTAGTACGATATCTATAAACTAAATCGTTTCTCATAATAAAGATCTTTCTATAAACATCAAATGATAATTGACTACATCATGATCAACATAGGAATATATATAGGATGGTTTATGTTTCCTTAAACATTATTCCAAACCTAAGTCGCAACATCCTATTTTAGGTTGCTCGTAGAAGTTCTCACGGCATATCCATCATTCTCATTATACATTTGATATCATTTACTCTGAGGTGAGTTCATAGCCCCACTTTCTATTACTTATTGTTTTACAAATCCTTGGGGGAAATACATGCTTTATTTTAAATCGAACACATTGCTTTCAAATTATACTTGAATATATTAGTTTCACTAAGTACCACTATTGCCAATCTTAAGTCCCTATTATCATGAACCATTAATCACTTGCGAGTGAACGCGAATAATGTGGATAGATCTATCGGGAATGACAAATCCCGTTTGTGTTACCAGGTCCGGTAAACAAACGCACTCTATTTGAAGATCCATAGGTTTAATGGCAAATTACCTATTAGGGCATCGGTTACTATTATATGACAAATTGTTAACGCTTTGGTATCGTGAGCTTAGTGCAATAATATCTGCTTTGTTTTCAACATTATGAGTGTATAACAACGTAACTCACACAAACATTATGTGTTCAACCGATTTCCAAAACTCTATGAATTTCACTCAACCTTTGTGTTGACAGCTTTAAGCATGTATTTCGGTCCATAATGTCGGTCGGCACGGAAGAGCAAGGATATCAAGAAGGCTATAAATTTTATTATCATTCGAAAACCAATTTAATGTATTTTGTAAACTTGGAACCATCCGGGACCTCATTTTGTAAACTCGATATTTATATAAATCGAATGATAAATCTTTTAAAACGACTCCATTAGAGTTCATTTTCTATTGTTATGATCATTGTGCCATGAAGTAATACCCAGTTTGAATTCATTGCAGATCACGAAGTTGGGGTGTTACACTCACCACAACAAATGGAAAAGCTATTTGCTCCTCCATTTAGTGATGATATTTATGAACAAGCTCCGGTGTATCCAATGTTTCATTGCTCAACCCGATCATATTTCGATACGATACACCGCTACAACAACTCATCGTTGAGGAAGCACCACCGATTGATTCTACAACAACAGTTGAACAAAATCGCATCCAACGACGTTGAACCAAATGATGATGTTCGAACAATGAAGTACCCCACCCATGATTTTGATCCAAATGCGTTCTTCAACCCGTTTTCTAATGACCGATGCACGATGTTGCGGAATCATCTACAAGCCATTTGAATCCTCCCAATCTGCATAATGTATATCAACATCAACCTTCCACACATCGTTGGACGAAAGACCATCCTCTTGAGAACATTATTGGTAACCGAATCAACCATTAAGTAACGAGACAACGTCTTCACACGACGGTGAACATTGCATTTATGCACTCACCGTCCGCCAATCAACCTAAAACATTAAAGATACAATGACCAAAGACAACCGGATTGAATCCATGCAAGAAGAACTCAATCGCTTTAAACGCCTTGAAGTATGGGAATTGGTTGAAAGACCAACAAGGTTCTTCGTCATTGGTCTAAAATGGATTTGAAAAACAAATTGATGTCAAGGAACCGTAATCGTAAACAAGTCACGCCGGTGGCTAAGGGTTATAAACGGGAGAGGGTATTGACTTTGAAGAATCATTCACCCGGTTTCTCGCCTTGAGGTCGCTCGGATATTTCTAGCGTTCACGGCTCATATGAACATCACGGTCTTTCGGATGGACGCCAAACCGCTTTATGAATGGTAAACCGAAAAAACGGTCTATGTCGCCCAACCGTAAGGATTCGTTGATCCGAGTTCCCGAACCACGCATACAACCGAACAAAGCTCTCACGGACTCAAACAAGCTCCCGGGCGTAGTACGATAAGTTATCATCCTTCCTCATTGCCAATAATTTCACCAAAGGTTCGGTCGACCCTACACTTTTCATACAATATCACGGGGCTCACATTTTAATCGTTCAAATCTATGTGGATGACATCAATTTTGGGTCAACACATTTAAAATACTCAAATGCTTTTGCAAAACTAATGACAAAATATTTTGAAATGTCAATGATGGGTGAACTCACATTCTTTCTTGGATTGCAAGTTCATCAATCACCCCGTGGTATTTTCTTGAGTCATCCAACACGCCTTGAACTTTTAAACAAATTTGAATGCAAAATTGTGACACCTATGCCACGCCAATGGCTCATACCAAGAAACTAGACGCGATTTACATGGGAAATTGGTGGACCCTACCAAATACCAAGTATCATTGGGTCTCTCATGTATCTAACAACTAGCAGGCCGATATTGTTTTTGTTGTATATCTTTGCTCCGCTATCGACGAGACCAACTGAAACTCACCTCTTAGAGGCTAAAAGAATCCTTCGATACATCAAGGAACCATTAACTTGGGATCCGGTATCCAAGGATTACGGTTTTGAACTAATAGCTTTTTCGACACCGATCACGCAGTTGCTTAGATTCTCGGAAAAGTACTTGAGAGCTCTACAATTTCTTTGGTGATAAACGGTGTCATGGCAATCGAAGAAGCGGATCGTGCATCACCGTCTTCAACCGAGCGAATATGTAGCCATGTCGGCATGTTGTGCTCAAGTCATTTGGATGAGAACACAACTCAAAGACTATGGTTACGTGTTGATGTAATCCCAATGTCTCGCGACAAGCGAAGTGCTATTGCGATCTCGTGCAACTCGCTCAACATTCAAAATCAAAGCACATCGATCTTGATATCATTTCATCAAGGAGCGTGGAAAAGGGTACCGTTGAATTATACTTTGTGGTACCGAATACCAACGGCGATCTTCTCACCAAAGCCTTAGCTCTGCTAGGTTTAATGAGTTGGTCCACGGATTGGTATGCGGTGTTTGACTCCAGATGAACTGGATAAACTTTTAAAACATTCTTAAAACCAGTCAAACACCAAAACCTCTTTTATAATATTTTCAAAAAACAAAATACAAAATTATAAAATCTGATAAAACAACAAAAATATTCTTCTATCTATATTTCTTTTAACATGGCAAGTATAAATCTTTCGTCAACACTTTTCTCTTTCAAAATTCAATATTTTTCTCGGTCAAGTGTTGAGGGGGAGAAAGCAAATATTTTTTGGTTTCATAAATCCTTGTACTTGCATGTTACCTCATCCCGATTGTATCTTTGATTAATGGTGGTCACATTTCTGGTTTACTGACACTCCCCGGACTCAAATTTATAAAACTTCATTATTTCTTAAGTCAAGGGGGAGTGTCGTCAAGTTTCTTTTCAAATATCATTCGTTTGGTAACCAAAATGGAAGTTATGGGCATTGGATGTAAATGGTTAAGGTGAAGGGACTGAATGTGTCAAATACTCAAAGTATTTTTAACAAAATACTCCACCTAACTTTCATAAACACATTTACTCATCACATTTATTACCCAACTAACCAAAACCTCGCTTAAGATTCAACCTTCAAACCGGACTTTTGATCATCAATTTGTAAGTGAAAAACGTTTTTTGTAATTATCTAAGCATAGGTTTTGAATCTTTTGAAAACCAACGGCTAGATTTTAATCTAAGAGTGATTTTGTGTTCTACGCATAGCGTATGAACACATAATCAAGTTTGAGTGTTTTGGTTAAAATGGTAGTGTCAAAACGTTTATCTAATCACATTGATACCATTTCTATCATCAATACTCTCCCAGAAACTCAAATTGTATGATTTTAAAAGTTAGGGTTTTATGCGTGAATTGGGTATTTTCATGTGTGAGTGTTATAGGTTAATTAGATGGTTAAGAGATGTTGTCTATATGCTGAATTGATTATATCCACACTCACAACTTACCCAGAAACATCAACAATGAAAGAATTAAAAGTTAGGGTTTAAGTTTATACGTTTTGGGTATTTTTGATTCATAGCGTCTTTGATGTTAAAACTTGTTCAGAACATCTCATTAGGCCTCTAAGATATCCCAGAAACATTTTGGTGCAAATCCTGTGGTTAGAATTCTTATTCGTAGGAATTGAACTCTAGGGTTTAATGTTTACGCATAAATGATACTCTACGCATAACTGCTTAACTGAGTATTCATGTTTAAAACTGAAAAGGATTGGATATATGTGTTAATATTGGTGATATTAGGAATTTATTTCAGGTTCTTACGCGTGAATTTCAGAATCAAGGTTACTAGAACTTCTACGCATAAGGATCACCTTACGCGTAGCAAGTTATGCGTAAGAGAAATCTTACGCGTAACCTTTACGCGTAAGGTTCTTGATGAGTGTGTAAATACTCATCATTTTGTACCGTTAAACGCAAAAACATCCGAAAACACTCGAAATGCATCAAAATGATAAAAATATCACAAATAAGTGTTTTATGTGTTTTAAATGCAAAAATATCAAAATCGGTGAAAAAGCGTATCAAGTTTGCATAATTGGCGCTTTAGTCCCCAAGTTTCAAAAGTTGTCAAAACAGGTCCTCGTAAATCAAAACAAAGAAAATATCATTTTAAGTCCTTAGGGATTCTTGAGTTGTCAAAATTGGTCCTTGAGATTTAAAATTGCAAATTTACAACTTAGGTCCCTAAACTTTCAAAATGTCAAGTTTGGTCCACTGAAATTTGAAAATGTCAAAAATAGTCCTTGTACTATTGGAACTTGTTAGTTTTGGTCCTTGTGACAACTTTGGAATATTGGCGAAATGGTCCTTCAAGAATTGGAGAATTGCAAAACAAGTCCTTGTAATATTAAACCTAGCCATGACCCCTTTGCACATTTGGACCCCCGCCATTATACATTTTGACCCCCAACATATAACTGTTTTGGACCCTTGGTCAAACCCCGCCAAAACTTCCCTTTCCCTCCACCACCGGCTTATCTTCTTCCCCCACTTGCCTCGCAACAATCACCCATCACCTCTCACCTGTGCCTTATCCCTTCATTTTCACCCCTCATCATCACACCTATACTCCACCCCCTAGTTGCAAATTCGAGCCCATTTGCTTAAAAGCAGTTTCCCCAAAAACGTGGGCGATATTATCACTCCAAACTCATCCAACGGTCTCAATTATGAGTGGGAATCAATCGAGAGAGAGAAAGCATCTTGGTGTATAAAAGAGGAAGAAGAAGCAAGAGACAAGTAGTACTTAGTTTTCAATATTTATGTATGTCGTTTTAGTATTAAAGTTTTAATTTAAGTTTAAAGTTGTAATTTTATGTTCTTATGTAATCAAATTAAGTTGTTTTATCAACACAATCCTTTTCCGTTCAAATCCTCTCGATCACTACACGCTTGACTATTCTCGCACGACTCGTTGGGACATAACGACACGGGAAATACTATACTCTCCTGGACTTCATTGCATTGGTGTCCGAACTGCTTTAAGTTTCTTACGGTTAGCCATTCACAAGTGGCTAGCTTGTGTGAGATAACTTGACGGTTTGGCACGAATCAAATTTTGGCGCTTGAGGAGTCAGTGCTAATTATCTTACGCTTAGCATTAGTGATTTGAATATTCACCCTTGTTCATACCATCTATATATATATATCTATATTTTCTTATAAAAAAATCCAAAAACCCAAAAACAGCTTAAAACGTATAAAACACAAAAATATTTTTCTTTTGTTTCTATATATGTATCAAAGATAAAAATACAAAAAGATTTGTCGTTTTCTTTAATAAATAACAACATAAAAGATTACCACCGCAAACCAAGGCAGTGTACTACCTAACTGGGGGTACGACCATAATAAGTTCCCGAACCAAAGATTAAAACTTGCCTTTGTGTCCTTGTGATTGGTGTACCTTTTTCAAAGAAGCCATTCATCTTGTGATTATTGGTTTAAGTTCACTGTTGTTTTGCCTCGATTTTGTTTTAATTGGATTTGTTGTTATATATACTTGTCAAAACCAGAAAACCTAAAAAGATTCTTCTCACCCCATTTTCAAAATATCTTCATAATTCCCATTCCTCTCCTTAACTCTGAGGTCTCTTAGAGTTAACTCTAGTGTATGCGCACTCGCTTTTGTAGATCTGTAAGCCCATTTCGTGAGCTTGTCAAGATTCCAAGAAGGCGTGTCCGTAGACTTTCGCCCATCGATCGGATTCGAGATCCGATCGCTCACACTACTTCCGTTGTCATGGCGGAAGAACATCCTATGTGTGAGCTTCTCCGAGCACCCATCGACGGGTATGGAGATGCTATTGTTATCCCACCATTGTGGTGAAAATTTTGAACTCAAAACCGGTTCTTGAATCTTGTAACCTCAAGTCAATTCTATGGTTTTGAGCGGATGATCCTCATGCTCATATTCGATGGTTTAACAAGATTGCATCTACCATCAAATACAAGAATGTCCCTACAGATGTCAAGTTTCTTCTGCTTCCCATTTTCCCTCGAGGCAAGCCGGATTTGGCTTGAAAACAACCCCTAAATCAATCGAAACATGGGAAGACCGGTGAAGAAATTTGTGAACGAGTTTTATCCACCTTCCAAAACCACGAGTCTTAAAATGAAATCATCAAATTCAAACAAAAGTTTGATGAACCCTTGATGAATCGTGGGATCGTTTTAAGGAGTTGCTTCGCAAATGTCCTCACCACGGTTTCTCCGAGTTGATGCAACTCGATACTTTCTATAATGGAGTGAGTCAATCGATCAAGATTCTCTCAATTCCTCCGCCGGAGGCAATTTCTTGAGCAAAAGCGTAAAAGAAGCTTTGACGATAATTGAAAACAAGTCTAAAGTCCGCCTTGCATCGAAGCAAACCGGTTGTTTCCCAAGTCGGTGTTGGTCCTTCTTCTTCATCGCTCGTGAGTCAATCTAGCACCGATGCTAAGATTGACAAACTCACGGAGGCAATTCAAGCTTTGGTTCTCTCCAACCAAAGAAAGTTTCTTTTCCACAAACTTCACCTCCCGCGGAAGTTAAGAAAGTGGAAGTACGTGTTACTTGTGGTGGCCCCCATGCCTATTACGATCAGTATGGCCACCGATGGTAACCCTTTTGAAGCAAATGTTTGTGGCGGATTTCCAACACAGAGGCAACCAATATCGTGCTCCTATGGACCCGAACCACCGTCCCTAACCACTACCTCGACCACCCGGTTTCAACCAAAACCAAAACCGTAATCAACATCGAATAGACCAAACCAAGGTTTTCAAAACCAAGGTAATTTCGGTCAAAATAACGGTTTTCAAAATCAAAGTCAAAATTTCCAACACCAAGGAAATTTTAACAGAAACCAAGGTCGTGGAAATTTCAACCACGGGTACTTTCATGGCAATAATCAAGGAAATTTTCAAAATCAAGGTCCTAATCCAAACAATAGGGGCGAAATTTTCTGTGCAAAATCAAGCCATTGTTCCAATGGACCATCATCTCATGAGTTGTTGAAGCAATTCATGAAATCCCAAGAGGAAATGAATATGTTGTTGGTTAGCCGTTTCGACATTAAGAAGTCTTTAAATGATCGACCCTCGGGCTCGGTACTTTACCTAGCAACACGATCGCTAATCCGAGGGGCGATGCAAAGGCGATCACAACCGTAAGTGGTGCTCAGATGATGGATCCGCTATTCCTACTACCTCTTCTTCTTCTCCCGAAGGTAGTAGAAAGTGAACTGAGGCGACAAAGGACAAGGAACTTCCTACTAATAACGGAAGTACCAAAGAATGTCCATCCTCGGGTTGTCCCAAACCCAAAACCAAACACAGAGTTGTTTTGAACCTCCGTTGAAAACCCAAAATCCAAAACTTCTATTCCTTACCCATCACGTTTAAATGAGCAAAGCTCCGCGAAAAAGCCGGTCATCAAATGGAAAATTCTTTCAAATTTTCCAAGAACTTCATTTTGACATAAGCTTTATGGATGCCATCATCTTGATGCCCAAGTTTGCATCAACTCTCAAACACATGTTAAGCAATAAGGAAAAAGCTGTTTGAAATGGCTAAAACTCCTTTGAACAAGAACCGCCACCGTTACATTGAAGAAGCTTCCCGAAAGCTTGGAGATCCCGGAAAATTTCTTCTTCCTTGTGTTTTTCCAGAATGATTGAGTGCTTTGCCCTTGCCGATCTTGGTGCAAGCATCAACTCGATGCCTTATTCAAGATGGAAGAAACTTTCTCTTCGAACTTGTTCCTACCGCATGACTCTTGAGCTTGCGGATCGATCTATATCACGTCCTCTTGGCATCGCCGAGGATGTATTTGTGAAAGTAGGAAAGTTCCATTTTCCAAATGACTTTGTGGTTGTTGATTTCGATGCGATCCTCGGGTTCCCTCATTGTTGGAAGAGGATTCACGAGGCAGGCAAGGCTCTCATTGATGTATTTGAGCAAGAAATCACATTACGTGTGGGTAATGAAGTACATTACCTTTAACCTTGATCAAACTTGAGGTACTCCTCAAATTATGATATTGAATCAATTAATCAGTCGATGTAATTGATATTGCTATAGAGGTACTACTCAAGAGTTTCTTGGTTATCTTCATAATTACGTGAGTGGGATTCCACCATATCTTCTCAACCAATCATTGCCGACTCTTCCCCTCTCTCACCCGTTTGAGGAGGTGACTTCTTCCGGAAGAGATCGATGAATTTCTTGTTATCGATGAATCAATTCCGCTGGAATTGATGGTGTTTATGATTCGGAGGGGATATTCTTTATCTTGAGCAATTGCTAAATGAAGATCCATTACCTTCACTCCTCCGAAAGAGATCACGATTGAGGAAATCAAATCGGTACAAACATCTACCGATGAATTTCGAGGTTGAACTTAAGGACCTACCTCCTCATCTCGAGTATGCATTCTTGGAGGTGATGATAAATTACCCGTCATAATTGCTAAAGTCTTAATCGAGGAGGAGAAGACTGCTCTCATAAAGGTCTTGAAGTCACACAAGCAAGCAATTGCTTGAAACTCTCCGACATTAAGGGTATTAACCACGAGTTTTGTACTCACAAAATCTTAATAGAGGATGACTTCAAACCAAGAATCCAACATCGAGAAGGGTGAATCCTAAGATTCACGAGGTTATCAAACAAGAGGTTCTCAAACTTCTTGATGCGGTTTAATTTACCCAATCTCGATAGTCCTTGGGTTAGCCCAATTCAACGTGTTCCAAAAAGGGTGGCATAATGTTGTCACAAATGAAGAAAACAAGTTAATTCCAACTCGATTGGTTACGGGATGGCGTGTGTGTATTGACTATCGCAAGTTAAACGAAGCCACCCGTAAAGACCATTTTCTCTACCCTTCATGAATCGGATGCTTGAGAGATTAGCGAGGAACAGTACTATTGTTTCCTTGATGGTTTCTCGGGTTACTTTCAGATCCCCATTGATCCACTGGATCAAGAAAAGACCACATTCACCGCCCATACGGAACTTTTGCCTACTGACGTATGCCTTTTGGCCTATGTAATGCTCCCCGCACGTTCCAACGATGTATGATGGCAATTTTCCACGACATGATCGGGAAGCGATGGAGGTGTTTATGGATGACTTCTCGGTCATTGGGGACTCATTTCGACATGTCTCTCCATTTAGATAAAATGCTAAAACGGTGTGAAGACACCAATCTTTGTCTAAATTGGGAGAAGAGCCACTTTATGGTCAAAGAAGGCATAGTCCTTGGCCATAAGATTTCCAAAACGGATTGAGGTAGATAGAGCAAAGTTGATGTTATTGCTAAATTGCCTCATCCTACTACCGTTAAAGGTATTAGGAGTTTTCTAGGTCATGCCGGTTTTATCGTGATTCATACAAGATTTTTCTAAAATCGCTCGGCCTATGACCCATCTTCTTGAGAAAGATGCTCCTTTTATCTTCTCACCGAGTGCATCGAAGCTTTTGAAACATTAAAGAAAAACTACGAAGCACCCATTCTAGTTGCCCCGATCGATTTACCCTTTGAGCTCATGTGCGATGCAAGTGATTTTGCTATCGGTGCGGTCTTGAGGCAACATAAAACCAAGCATTTTCACCTATCCACTACGCGAGTAAGACTATGATGAGCTCAAACCCATTACACCACTACGAGAAAAGAATTATTAGGCGTGGTGTATGCGTTTGAGAAATTTCGCCATACCTTATCTTGACCAAATCGTGGTGTATACGGATCACTCGACTCTCAAATATCTCTTTGCAAAACAAGATGCAAAGCCGAGATTGCTCCGTTGGGTTCTCCTCTGCAAGAATTTGATATCATTATACGTGATAAAAAGGAGCCGAGAACCCGGTGATGATCATCTGTCTGCCTAGAAAACCCTCACCAAGATGTGTTCGAGAAAAGGAAATAAACGAAACATTTCCTCTCGAAACACTCAATGTGGTTTCTTTTCGTGGAGACTCTTCTACCCCATGGTTTCTTGACTTTGCAAATTACCATGCGGGTAACTTTGTGGTGAAAGGATGTCGTCCCAACAAAAAACAAATTCTTTAAAGATGTGAAAAATTATTTCGGACGACCCTACTTGTTCAAAATTTGCGCGGATCAAGTCATCGAGCGATGTGTGTATGGTCGAAGCCAATGACATTCTCAAGGCTTGCCATTACGGACCTCTTGGGGATATCATAGCCCCAACTACACCGCCAAGAAGGTGTTTGATTCCGATTCTATTGGCCAACTATCTCTGTGGATGCCCATGAATTTGTCAAAACTGTGACGCTTGTCAACGTCACGGAATATCTCATAAAGAAATGAAATGCCGCAAAACGCCATTCAAGTGTGTGAGATTTTGACATCCGGGGCATTGACTTTATGGGGCCATTTCCTTCTTCTCGCGGTAATAAATACATACTCGTGGCCGTTGACTATTTGTCAAAATTGGTTGAAGCTAAGGCTTTGCCTACCAACGATGCCCGAGTTGTTGTGAAATTCTTGAAATCTCTTTTGCTAGGTTTGGAACTCCACGAGCTATAATCGGTGATCGTGGTGCGCATTTTGCAATGACCGGTTTGATAGAGTCATGCAAAAGTATGGTGTAACTCACCGTCTCTCTCGCGTACCACCCCCAAACAAGTGGGCAAGTGGAAGTTTCCAACCGAGGATTAAAAGAATTACGGAGAGCGATGAGGTGAAAACCGTGCCTCTTGGTCGGATAAGCTAGATGACGCACTGGGGCCTTCCATACGACTTATAAACACCCATCGGGTGTACTCCATACAAGCTTGTATACGGGAAGGCGTGTCATTTGCGGTTGAGCTTGAGCACAAGGCATCTTGGGCCTTGAAACATGCCAACCGATATTCAGACGGTGGAGATCACCGGAAAGTTCAAATGAATGAATTAAATGAACTCCGTGATCAAGCATACGAGAACTCTTTGATCTACAAAGAAAGACAAAGAAGATTCATGACTCAAGATCAAAACCCGCGTTTTCAACGCGTCGGTGATCGAGTCCTTCTTTTCAATTCAAGATTGAAGATTTTCTCGGAAAACTAAAATCCACCGGTGCGGACCATTCACCATCACTAAAGTATTTCCATATGGAACCATTGAGTTATGTCAACCCGATGGTCCAAATTTTAAAGTGAATGGTCATCGGTTGAAGCACTATTTTGGAGAAGACATTCCTCCGTGATTGTCCCGGATCTACAAACTTTCCCCATGAACCAATGAATGCGGGATCGAGTCAAGCTAGCGACTCGGGAATCAAAATAGTAGCATGCTATATGGGTTTTCACCCGTGTGTACCACCCTAGTGTGGGGAGTTGCCCCATTGTTGTATATAAAGTTTTATCTAACAAAAAAAAAAAAAAAAAAAAAAAAAGGTCAGTAGTATTTCCCTTTACGTTTTTGTTTCGCATAACAGTAGGTACTTTGAATATTGAGGCAATATTCATTTCTAGTGTGGGGAATTCTCACGAATTTTATCATGTAATTATACCGCCTAATTCCCCATTTTGGCCAAATTTTTTTTTTTTGGAGTAAGTGTTTTGCACTTACTCATCATACTGATTATCGATCCGCCATGTCTAATAAACAAAAGGATTGGCTAATCCAGAGCAAACGGCTCTTGGTAAAGATATCTCAAATCCGTTGACGGCTTGCAATTTGCCCAAAATTGTATGGTATTCACTCACCATATCTTTAATTAGTGAAGAGTTGGCTAGCCCATAAGTTTATGGCTTGTGGTAAAGGCGCTTGAAAACCATAATTGGTAATCACTCACCAAAGATATTTTATCTAAGAGTTGGCTAGTCCGTATAAACGGCTTCGGTAAAGACAAATCAAATCCGTTGAAAGTCGGTGATTTGCTCAAAATCATTTGGTTATCGGTGTACCAAGGTTCTTACTTGAACCGAAACATTTGGCTACTCCGAAGTAATGGCTTTTGGTAAAGAGATGAGTGTGTAAATACTCATCATTTTTGTACCAGCTTAAGCGCAAAACATCCGAAAACACTCGAAATGCATCAAAATGATAAAATATCACAAATAAGTGTTTTATGTGTTTTAAATGCAAAATATCAAAATCTGGTGAAAACGTATCAATTTTGCATAATTGGCGCTTTAGTCCCCAAGTTTCAAAAGTTGTCAAAACAAGTCCACAGTAAATCAAAACAAAGAAAATATCATTTTAAGTCCTTAGGATTCTTGAGTTGTCAAAATTGGTCCTTGAGATTTAAAATTGCAAATTTACAACTTAGGTCCCTAAACTTTCAAAAATGTCAAGTTTGGTCCTGAAATTTGAAAATGTCAAAATAGTCCTTGTACTATTGGAACTTGTTAGTTTTGGTCCTTGTGACAACTTTGGAATATTGGCGAAATGGTCCTTCAAGAATTGGAGAATTGCAAAACAAGTCCTTGTAATATTAAACCTAGCCATGACCCCTTTGCACATTTGGACCCTGCCATTATACATTTTGACCCCCGCCATATAACTTTGTTTTGGACCCTTGGTCAAACCCCGTCAAAACTTCCCTTTCCTCCACCACCGGCTTATCTTCTTCCCCCACTTGCCTGCAACAATCACCCATCACCTCTAACCTGTGCCTTATCCTTCATTTTCACCCTCATCATCACACCTATACTCCACCCCCTAGTTGCAAATTCGAGCCCATTTGCTAAAAGTTTTTTCCGCCAAAAACGCGATGCTATTATCACTCCAAACTCATCCAACGGTCTCAATTATGAGTGGGAATCAATCGAGAGAGAGAGAAAGCATCTTGGTGTATAAAGAGGAAGAAGAAGCAAGAGACAAGTAGTACTTAGTTTTTCAATATTTATGTACGCTGTTTTTAGTATTAAAGTTTTAATTTAAGTTTAAAGTTGTAATTTTATGTTCTTATGTAATCAAATTAAGTTGTTTTATCAACACAATCCTTTTCCGCTCAAATCCTCTCGATCACTACACGTTTGACTATTCTCGCATGTTCGTTGGGACATAACGACTGGGAAACACTATACTCTCTCGGACTTCATTGCATTGGTGTCTCGAATGCTTTAAGTTTCTTACGGTTAGCCATTCACAAGTGGCTAGCTTGTGTGAGATAACTTGACGGTTTGGCACGAATCGCTTCTACAATGGGGACTACGCGTATCCTCGTAAAGGATATCGTAGAACAAGAACCTCTACGCATAAGGTTCACTCTTACGAGTAAGCCTTACGCATAAGGTTCCATATACGCTAAGCGTAAGCTTTACGCCTAAGGCCCTCTTTTCCCACGCGTAACATTTCTTGTCGTAAGTCAAGAACCTCGCATAAGCTTATGCTTACACGTATAACCTTTACGCTTACGCATAAACTTAGAATTTTATGCCTAAGCCTAAGAACAACCAAAATTATGAATTGTTACGCGTGCAAACTTGTAAATAAATAAATCATAACGCCACGAAACCAAAATGTCACTAATAAGCTTAAATGTTTAATAAGTTGTGAAAAATAAGTGAAAACTTGGACTTTAAAACTCAAAGTTAATCTACTCACAAAACTTATCACGACGTCTGTGGACTATTGGACTAACAAGTGACATTGGACTCGTAACAATCATCGACATATCACATTAAATAAATAGACAATAAAATCAACGTTGACTAACGTAATGTCTTTCGATATGTTGGTTCTTTTGGCTAAACATCTTCGAGATCACGACATAGACGCCAAATGCAAAATGTGGATGCACCAAATATTCTCACTATTGAAGATATCTTCCTCATGGTTACCCTATGAAGATCGGAAAGAACAACCTCATAGTTGATTTTGATACCTTCTCTTGCTCCGAGTCTTCATGCCGATTGTCAGGATATTCAAGACTCACCCCTATCGAACATGCTCACTAACTCTCCATCGTGCTGCAGATCTACATTCACCAATTCGGCATAGAATGCAAAAGATCAAAGGTCAAAATGCTATGACGGTGACACTTAACAACAAACAAGTCACCATCACACCGCAGATTTAAGGGTCATTCTTTTATTCCCGCCATCGAACCTACTGATTACAATGCCACTCCAATCAAGAGGTCGTACTCAGGTTCATGGTCGACATCGGCTATGATGAAGCTACTGGTAATCACAAAGCACTCATCTCAGAGACCTCAAGAACATTCCCGACCATGGAGAACCCTACATTATGATTGCAAAATCCGTTTCGGGCGTGATAGTGGTCATGAGCATCCCAAGCTCATGGAACTACAAATATTTTGGGCTTTGGTCAACAAGAAAGACATAAGTTGAAGCTACGATATGGGACGACATGATGACTTACCTTAAAAAGCTTGGCACCAAGATCCCCGTATATCGATACACCAAACTGCTGATCCAAAGAGCTCTGGGTATAATCGATATTCCTCGAGACTTGATGACCCCAAACAACGCCTCCGTGTTGTATGAGCCCACACTCACCGTCGGTTAAGGACTCTACAACAAAGAAACAAGGTGCGGTCTTGCCAGATTATCTTATTACCGATGATATCAAACAACTATATTCGACAAACGATATCCGCTAGCGATTGAAGAAGGCAAAGTAGGTTTCCTTGATGAAAAGTTCGTTGGTACACCTACTAGGAAAACCAAGAGAGGCGGTCAGAGGAAGCATTACAAGCGGTGAGAGTACAAGGAAATATCCCAAGAGGACTCATGTTCACAAAAGGAAAATGCCCTCAAAGAAGCCATTCCTATTCCCAAACCGAACATGCAACAAAAGCTTACGGACGAGGACTCCGAGGATACCGAACAGACGAAGAGGTCATCTACTCGAAACTCCAAACGATGACACTCAAACAAGAGCAAAACCTCCCAAATCAAAAGGCGATAAAGGCCGATTGGTGCTAAAACCGTCAAGTTATCTCACGCAAGCTAGCCACTTAATGAATGACCAACCGTAAGAAACTCAAAAGTTCACACACCAAATGCAATTTAGATCGAGGAATATAAAGGGATTCCAATTTAGTGGTCGTTAAGTCCCACGGAGGATGAATTGGTGTATAAACAAAGCTTGATCGATGATAGAATGATCACTAAGGATAGTGATCGATAATAAGGTTTTGAGATATTTATACCTAAAGAAAAGATTTATAAATTACAAATGACTTAAATGCAAATTAAAAGAAATTAAAAGTTAAAATATATTAAATAAACGCTATCACTATTTTTAAAATGATGAACGTTTAAAACCTAAAACGTCGTTTAAATAAAATTACGTAAGCGTACAAAATAAAACGTGAGTTTTAAGAAATAAAAGGCCTACAAATATGAAAATGACATTTTACAATCCTAATAATAAAATAAAATTATTAGAAAAGAAAATTATTTTTAAAACTATTTATTTAATTATTATTAATTAAAACTATTTATTAAGTATTTAAAATGCACTAAAATATAAGAAAATACAAAATTAACCTAGAAAATGAAATTATAACTTAGAAAAATCTAAAATATGATAAAACTTATTTTAAAACTGAAAATATATTTTTAGACTTTATATGTATTTATTATTAATTTAATACTATTTAAAACTAATTAAAATGCTAGAAAATACTATTTAAACCAAGAAAATTATGGAAAAATATTTTTATGACTTTTATATTTATCTTAATCTATGAAAATTGAAAACATATTTTTTAAGCTTTTTCGATTTATTTGTATTAAAAGCTATTTAAAAGACTTAAAACTATTTTAAATAAAGAAAAATACTAAACAATGATGGAAAAATCTGAAAAATTCAGGAAAATGCTAAAATATTATTCTAAGTTTATAAAAATATAAAACATATGCTTATGTGTGAGAATATGAAGATGCAGAGCAACCGCTTATAAATAAGAATTCAAAATAAGCTAAAATCCACAATTGGACACCAAATTAACACGAAGCTAAGTAATGCTAAATTAACTAAATACTAACCTATTCCAACCATCCTAAACTTCGAAAAGCAGTTTAAGCCAAAGATTAAGCAAATCAAAACTAGCTTTATTCGTAAAATGGGACAACATGTTGGTCGATCTAGGAGTGGGGTCCACAGAGCTTAAGCTCAAAAGCTTGGTGCAAATGATAGTCACTGGGTGGTGAGTGGTAAGGAACCAAGAACCACCAGTGGGGTCCACTGGTGTGGCTGTGGGACCCACCAAAGTGGTGGTTATGTCCATTGTTGTGGAGGTGCAAGTTGCGCACAGGCATCATTTCGAGAGAAGGGGTCAAAAGAAAGCTAAGAATAAGCACTTTATAAGCTAAGTGGAAGTTAACTACTATTTTTATAATTTATTTAAGCAGTTAAAGTTTACTATCCCAAAAGCATTTAAGCTAAATCCTAATATTGAATCCTACACAAAATTATTCATTTTATTCAAAAACTGCATATAAGAAATTTGACTTTATGAAAACAGATGAGATTTTTGACTTTTATGAGACTTGAATCCAATTTGTTAACTAAGAATGTTGTAATAAACTATACTAAAGCTAAAAGAAGCTACTCTAATGAATTCTAAACACAAATCAAGCTAATGTCCTATAAATTTACAACCGATAAGAACATTAGGATGATTTTACTTGATTTTGACTTTTAACTAATGAGGCTTGGTTTTAAGGACTTGACTGAGTTATTTTGAACTAGAGTTACATGAAGCAATAACAAGCTATGACAATTATGCCTTATAACACGTTTAACAAGCTTATCCAAACACCACTTATAGAAGTTGTTTGAAGCTTTTAGAAGCTTAACACCGATTTAAGCCATAAAATCAATTGAATAACTTATATTAACTATATTGAGACAGATTTAAACTAAAATTAACAATATTTAAACACTTAAATTAAGAAATGTAAATTTTAAGTAACTTGCTTACAATTTGTAAAGTTGCACGTAATCGAGAACCGAAAGTCGAGAACCACTCCTATAGCTTCCCAATAAGCTCTAAACCAAGATATAATCCAAAACCACTTCTGCTACTCGCCTTGATCATTTCTCATAGGATTTTTATTTTTAACTAATTTCTTGGTAATTTTGGAAATTTTGGATTTCAACTCTAAAATGGATTTTAAGATTTCTAATAGCTTACGAAGCTTTATAAGAGCTTTTATGAACTTAAGAGTCCAAAACATTAACTTCTAACAACATTCGACTCATCATGAAATTTTTAAACTTGAAATTTTGCATAAACTGAAATGAACCTTAATAATGAAATTTATTATTGAAAAGGATTAACATACACTCAAATTGATAACAACAAGACTTGGAAGATTAAAATTACACTAGAGATTGGAGATTTATTAAAACGACCTAAACTAAACTAAATTACACTACTTGGCTATCTACATTGCACCCAACTTGTATATATTGACTTCTTTTTATCTTTGTCGACCTCGATTGTTTCCCACCATTTCTCGACCATTGGATCATTGAAATTCATCAAAACCATGGCATTTTGGCGCCAAAAAGTCTTTAAACAAGACAAGTAGTTTGAGGGCAATTAAAGAATTTTGGGAGTATCAGAAGACAAATGAGAAGTTTTGTGATATTTTAGCCAACTTGGGAGGTTTTGAGCAATACCATGTCTTGGTATTGACTCGATGGTAGTTTTGGGGTGAACAGGGGTGTGAAGAGCATTTATGGTGGAGTGTTCTAATGGGAGAAGTGGTGGAAAGTGGGGTGAGTGGAGATGGTGAGGTGGTGGTAAGAAACCACTGGTTTTGGGTTTGCAGTGGGTGAGAGAGGCACAAGAGAAGGCGGTATTCATTTATTTAAAACGGGTTGGGTTTGGGCTTGGAAGGGTGTTGGGCCATGGACCAAAAGTTTGGTTTGGATTGGATTTGGTATTTAATAATAAGAGGTTCGTTTGTTTTAGCTTAATAATCACAAGGACCATTTTGTCATTCGCCAAAGTTCAAGGACCAAACTTGTAATTTCTCCAAAGTTTACACAAGGACCAAACCTGCCATATATGAATAGTACAAGGACCAATGATGATTATTTTCCATTTTAAAATATCCAAGGACCATATTTGACATTTTTCCAAAGTTGAGGACTAAAGTTGTCATTTTGTAAATTTTAAACTTTAAAGGGTTTATTTTGACAACTTTTGAATCCTATGGACCTTAAATGACATTTTACAAGTTTTTGAATTACGTGGACTAATTTTGACAACTTTTGTAACTTGGGGACTAAAGCGCCAATTATGCAAACTTGATACGTTTTCATCCGATTTTGGTATTTTGCATTTAAAACATATAAAACACTTGTTTGTGATATTTTCATCATTTTGATGCATTTCGAGTGTTTTCGGATGTTTTTGCGATCTAGATAGTACAAAAATGATGAGTATTTAGACACTCATCAATCCCCACACTAAGATATTGCTAGTCCCTAGCAATGATTTGAAAAAGTTAATGGATTTTATCTCTTTACCAAAAGCCATTACTTCGGAGTAGCCAATTGTTTTAGTTCAAGTAAGAACCTTGGTACAATGATAACCAAATGATTTTGAGCAAATCATAAGCTTTCAACGGTTTTGATTTGTCTTTACCGAAGCCGTTTGCTTCGGACTAGCCAACTCTTAGATAAAATATCTTTGGTGAGTCGATTACCAATTATGGTTTTCCAACGCCTTTACCACAAGCCATAAACTTGCGGGCTAGCCAACTTTTCACTAGTTTAAAGATATGGTGAGTTGAACACCATACAATTTTGGGCAAATTGCAAGCCATAAACGGATTTGAGATATCTTTACCAAGAGCCGTTTGCTCTGGATTAGCCAATCCTTATGTGGGTTAGACATGGTGGATGATTACCATTTGTTGTGTTTAGTACATAGTACTTCCACTAAAAAAAATTTTAAATTTGGCCATTTTGGGGAAAAAGGGACTAAAAGGGTACATTTATGATCAAATTCGCGAAATTTCCCCACACTTAGAAATGAATATTGTCCTCAATATTCAAAGTACCGTGTTATGCCGAAACTTAGAACGTAAAAGATAATATTACTACCTAAGTGTAGAAACACAACAATTATTCTCTTTTTAATATTTACAATTTTCATTCATTTTATATATCTATATACAACATGGGGCATCTCCCCACACTAGGTGGTGGTACACACGGGTGAAAACCCATGTTTAATCTCTTGTTTTGATTACCGAGTCGCTAGCTTGACTCGACCCGTATTAATTTGTTCATGGGAAGTAAGTGGAAGAGACAATCTCCATCGGACTTTCATTCAAGATGTTTGTATAAACATTGAAGTACGTGAAAGTTCCACACCGATGAGATATACATAGAACCGCTCAAAAATGATAAATGAAAATGCCGGGTCAAAGATAATGTCTTCATTCCGAAGGAGTGAAGAACAGGAGAAGCTACGGGATAGGTGAAGAAGAGAAAGAAAGTCATGATAATAATCTTGACTAACTCATCATCATCGTAGGGAATTCATGATAGCATGAATTTCATCTTTTAAGCTCAATTGGTCTAGACATATCCCGGTGTGTCTAGATCAAAGTAGAAGTTATCATACTCCGGTAGAGATATGATATGAGTGAGTTCACGGAGAACTCCTCAAAGGAGAATGATTCATATTCGTGATTGATTTGACCGAGTTCACCGAGAACTCCTCAAAGTGAATGATTCATAATCGGGGAGAGAATTATGAGAATGAGAAGTGGTAATACCACTAATCTTCTCTCCCATATGATCAAAATAGAACGTTTGCAATTCCGGAATAGAATCATTGAACAAAAGTTCACTATCCTCAAAGGGGATAGGATATGAAGTAGGCTTTTCATTAAAAGCCTCGATTCTAGAAATGAGAAGATTAACATTCAATACTGTAAGACGAAGAGCTTCGTCTTGGATTATTTCTTCATCATTCTCTTCTCCTAAGCTGACAAGCTCAGAAGGTAACTCACCTACATAACTTATGTCTCCACAAGATAAAGAATAGTCCTCATCAGAATCAGAGAACATCTCAATATGATCATTTTGGAAGACAAGAGGGGTAGGGATATCACACAAATGCTCGAGAATTCCTGTGACTCTCTTGGGATTGGGACAAGGTTCTCAACACTAGACTTTATGAATTCGTCCGATTCCTTTTCGTGAACAGTGTCAAGATGCTCGTCCCCATGTTCGAGAGTGAGTGGGAGTTTTGGGTGTGATAGCGCTTGTTTGAGAATGAATCTCAATCTTTGGAATATCCACTTGATGAATTTGATGAATCTTCAAGTGTATCCTCATCATCACCGTCATCGTGAATAAAATGAAATTGAGAGCTAGATCTTGCTTTTTCTTTTGCAATTGATTCCCTAATAGATTTTTCAAAAGCAATTTGGGAATTTATTTTAGCGACACGCTTCTTGACCTAGCAATTCTTCCATGGATTTCTCATGTGAATTTTGAATGACGGGACATTGTGGGAGTGGAGATTTGTCAAAACCGGAAGGTTGACATTGATAATCATCATGAGGACCCCACAATATACACAAGAAAAATTGGGAACATTATGAAATCTTGTTTTACTCAACTCCTCGCTTCTTTTCACCGACTCGGAAGCTCTAGATAAGTGTCTTGTTGGGTTTGAGGAGTTTGAGTCATTTGGCACCGTGGAGGTTGGTCGTGATATGGATAGTCGTAATTGTTACAAGGAAATGGATTCCTGTTTGACAATCGAGTGAAATGGGGACCTCCACAGTTCTCACAACAAGAAATGCTGAGTCCGGATTGGTGAATCATATGGATATTGGTCATAACCAAAGTTCGAGCATCACCGAAAACTGCTCATAGACAAACGTGTTTCGGATTGACACTCAAATCCTTGGTGAGGACCTCCACAAAATTCACATCGAGCTTATGTTGATTATATGAAGATAAGTCGGTGTGGTGGGTAATTAGAAAAATTTGAGGGTCGTTAAATGAGTTCGGATTAGGATCATAATCAAATGAATTCCTCGAACCACAAAACAAACAACTCCGTTCGAATATCATTACCACACTGTACACACGTACACCAGCGACATGGTGAACCAAAAGAGGCTCACCACAACCGACACAAGGAATAAACGATTCTATTTGAGAGTTATGAGAAGGAATCGGTTCATTCAAAGAATCAACAAAACCAACATGGTGATCCGAATGACTATTAAGATTCAAGAACATTTTGAAAAATCCGGAGGTGGGACAAGTGGTGTGCTCGAGAGCTAGCAATTTCCACCACTTCCGTTATGGTCTCCGGTTCGGTTCTTGAGAAACGTGAAGATTAGGCAAGTCATTCTTGCTAGTCACCGGTCTAAATTCTGCATGTTTGCTTTTAACCGTAAATCGTGAAAGTGTAGGATCAATTTTAGACGGCTTAGGAGCAATCGAGGGATTAGATCTTTGGATAACCGTAGGTTGGACGTATTTAGCACCTCCATTATCAGAGGAAGTACCTGGTCCTTTGTCACCCCGGTTTCTCGTTCCATTTCCCTACGCAGAATTAATGGATCATTACGAACAACACGAATTCTTGACATTTGTGATAAAGTAGGAAGTTTTTCAACTTCGTTCCAGAATTCGTCGTAGTCGAGAGATTCCATGAGAATAGAAGAAGTTAGAATCAAATGGATAGAGGGTAAAGGAATAAAGAATCAAAAAGGGTAAGAGGGTAAAGATGAATATTTTTGGATTTTTGGATAAACATTTTGTAAAAACAAAGAATGAAAATATTTTTGGTGTTGTTAACACTTTAGGAAAAGTGTTAATGAACTTTTTGATTTTGATTAACTTTACAAAAATTGTTTACAAACGGTGGTATATGTGCAAGTGGATCCGAAAATGCTTAAAACACGCTTCTGACCTCCCGTGGCGCCAAAATTTGATTGGTGCAAAACCGTCAAGTTATCTCACGCAAGCTAGCCACTTGTGAATGACCAACCGTAAGAAACTCAAAACAGTTCACACACCAAATGCAATTTAGATCGAGGAATACAAGGGATTCTGGGTCGTTAAGTCCCACGGAGGATGAATTGGTGTTAAACAACTTCAGATGTCGAATAATCACTAAAGATAGTGATCGATAAGGTTTTGAGAAATTTATACCTAAAGAAAAGATTTATAAATTACAGCGACTTAAATGCAAATTAAAAGAAATTAAAAAGTTAAAATATATTAAATAAACGCTATCACTATTTTTAAAATGATGAACGTTTAAAACCTAAAACGTACGTTTAAATAAAATTACGTAAACGTACAAAATAAAACGTGAGTTTTAAGAAATAAAAGGCCTACAAATATGAAAATGACATTTTTACAATCCTAATAATAAAATAAAATTATTAGAAAAAGAAAATTATTTTTAAAACTATTTATTTAATTATTATTAATTAAAAACTATTTATTAAGTATTTAAAATGCACTAAAATATAAGAAAATACAAAATTAACCTAGAAAATGAAATTATAACTTAGAAAAATCTAAAATATGATAAAACTTATTTTAAAACTGAAAATATATTTTTAGACTTTATATGTATTTATTATTAATTTAATACTATTTAAAACTAATTAAAATGCTAGAAAATACTATTTAAACCAAGAAAATTATGGAAAAATATTTTTATGACTTTTATATTTATCTTAATCTATGAAAATTGAAAACATATTTTTTAAGCTTTTTCGATTTATTTGTATTAAAAGCTATTTAAAAGACTTAAAACTATTTTAAATAAAGAAAAATACTAAGCAGTGATGGAAAAATCTGAAAAATTCAGGAAAATGCTAAAATATTATTCTAAGTTTATAAAAATATAAAAACATATGCTTATGTGTGAGAATATGAAATCAGAGAGCAACCGCTTATAAATAAGAATTCAAAATAAGCTAAAATCCACAATTGGACACCAAATTAACACGAAGCTAAGTAATGCTAAATTAACTAAATACTAACCTATTCCAACCATCCTAAACTTCGAAAAGCAGTTTAAGCCAAAGATTAAGCAAATCAAAACTAGCTTTATTCGAAAAATGGGACAACATGTTGGTGATCTAGGAGTGGGGTCCACAGAGCTTAAGCTCAAAAGCTTGGCTGAAAATGATAGTCACCGGGTGGTGAGTGGTAAGGAACCAAGAACCACCAGTGGGGTCCACTGGTGTGGCTGTGGGACCCACCAAAGTGGTGGTTATGTCCATTGTTGTGGAGGTGCAAGGTGCATAGGGCATCATTTCGGAGAAGGGTCAAAAGAAAGCTAAGAATAAGCACTTTATAAGCTAAGTGGAAGTTAACTACTATTTTTATAATTTATTTAAGCGACTAAAGTTTACTATCCCAAAAGCATTTAAGCTAAATCCTAATATTGAATCCTACACAAAATTATTCATTTTATTCAAAACCGCATATAAGAAATTTGACTTTATGAAAACAGATGAGATTTTTGACTTTTATGAGACTTGAATCCAATTTGTTAACTAAGAATGTTGTAATAAACTATACTAAAGCTAAAAGAAGCTACTCTAATGAATTCTAAACACAAATCAAGCTAATGTCCTATAAATTTACAACTGATAAGAACATTAGGATGATTTTACTTGATTTTGACTTTTAACTAATGAGGCTTGGTTTTAAGGACTTGACCGAGTTATTTTGAACTAGAGTTACATGAAGCAATAACAAGCTATGACAATTATGCCTTATAACACAGTTTAACAAGCTTATCCAAACACCACTTATAGAAGTCGTTTTGAAGCTTTTAGAAGCTTAACACCGATTTAAGCCATAAAATCAATTGAATAACTTATATTAACTATATTGAGACAGATTTAAACTAAAATTAACAATATTTAAACACTTAAATTAAGAAATGTAAATTTTAAGTAACTTGCTTACAATTTGTAAAGTTGCACGTAATCGAGAACCGAAAGTCGAGAACCACTCCTATAGCTTCCCAATAAGCTCTAAACCAAGATATAATCCAAAACCAGCTCTGCTACTACTCGCTTGATCATTTCTCATAGGATTTTTATTTTAACTAATTTCTTGGTAATTTTGGAAATTTTTGGATTTCAACTCTAAAATGGATTTTAAGATTTCTAATAGCTTACGTAAGCTTTATAAGAGCTTTTATGAACTTAAGAGTCCAAAACATTAACTTCTAACAACATTCGACTCATCATGAAATTTTTAAACTTGAAATTTTGCATAAACCTGAAATGAACCTTAATCTGAAATTTATTATTGAAAAGGATTAACATACACCGAAATTGATAACAACAAGACTTGGAAGATTAAAATTACACTAGAGATTGGAGATTTATTAAAACGACCTAAACTAAACTAAATTACACTACTTGGCTATCTACATTGCACCCAACTTGTATATATTGACTTCTTTTTTATCTTTGTCGACCTCGATTGTTTCCCACCATTTCTCGACCATTGGATCATTGAAATTCATCAAAACATACATGGCATTTTGGCGCCAAAAATTCGTTTAAACAAGACAAGTAGTTTGAGGGCAATTAAAGAATTTTGGGAGTATCGGAAGACAAATGAGAAGTTTTGTGATATTTTAGCCAACTTGGGAGGTTTTGAGCAATACCATGTCTTGGTATTGACTCGATGGTAGTTTTAGGGTGAGCAGGGTGTGAAGAGCATTTATGGTGGAGTGTTCTAATGGGAGAAGTGGTGGAAAGTGGGGTGAGCTAGAGATGGTGAGGTGGTGGTAAGAAACCACTCGGTTTTGGGTTTGCAAGCGTGGGTGAGAGAGGCCACGGTGAAGGCGGTATTCATTTATTTAAAACAGGGTTGGGTTTGGGCTTGGAAGGGTGTTGGGCCATGGACCTGGGTTTGGTTTGGATTGGTTTGGTATTTAATAATAAGAGGTTCGTTTGTTTTAGCTTAATAATCACAAGGACCATTTTATCATTCGCCAAAGTTCAAGGATGAACTCATAATTTCTCCAAAGTTTACACAAGGACCAAACCTGCCATATGTGAATAGTACAAGGACCAATGATGATTATTTTCCATTTTAAAATATCCAAGGACCATATTTGACATTTTTCCAAAGTTGAGGACTAAAGTTGTCATTTTGTAAATTTTAAACTTTAAAGGGTTTATTTTGACAACTTTTGAATCCTATGGACCTTAAATGACATTTTACAAGTTTTTGAATTACCGGGGACTAATTTTGACAACTTTTGTAACTTGGGGACTAAAGCGCCAATTATGCAAACTTGATACGTTTTCATCGATTTTGGTATTTTGCATTTAAAACATATAAAACACTTGTTTGTGATATTTTCATCATTTTGATGCATTTCGAGTGTTTTCGGATGTTTTTTGAACATTGCACGAGCCATGTCGAACAATATCGATTGGCTCGATCCGAAGCTAACATCGACTTCACAAGAAAAGACAAAGCTCCATACTACACGATGGACAAGACCTCGCCTACAATTGTGAACCGGATCAACCCAAGATTCCATTCCGTTACTTCAACAACGACCTAGAATTTCTTCTACACGGTAGTGATGTCTCCAAGAAATCGCTACATCACTCACACTTCCTTTCCTGCGACTATATACTCCAACGGCATAGCCATCGAGGAAAATGCTACTCGCATGTTTGCCAACAAAGTGGAAAAGTATGACCTTGATGCAATGTATGGGATTCACCATTGGCACGAGCGCCAAGAATCTTCTACAAAAGGCGCGGGTTCAAGCGTCGAAACACGAAGTGTTTAGTGACAAGCGGATCGTTGCTATTAAGCATGTTACTCTCGTCAAAGTGGGATTACACTTTTCTCAAGAAAATAGTGGTTGACGTCAAGGCGAAGAGGACTATGAATTCGTGAGCGGATTTTCAAAGATTGTCTCTGCGACATTGAAGATATGTATCTCGCAAAGGTACAAGGACGAATCGACATTTCTCTCTGAGAAATCCAACGTGAGTTCATCAAGTCGTTGTTAATCTTCATCGAAGCATAGTGATCCGAGGCGTGTAGAGGACATTCGACTTGCCGTGGAATCGTGTCGGACTCGTGTTAACCTCACTAAACCACAACTCGACCTTCCAGGACATTAACAAACTTCCTCGGTACACCCTCATCGACAAACCATTTAGAGTAGTCTATCGCGATGAACTACACCAAATTGCTAATGGCGTGCGAGAGCTTCATAAGTTTGGGGATCATACATCAAGAAAACGTCGGGGATGGTTTAGCTTATCGGTTAAAGGAGATACATGAAGGCATAAGGTCGAAGAAGAGATGGAATTCGAAGGAGAAAAGGGATGTTAAGAGGATCATCACTCGCATCGATGAAAGGTTGTTCGAAGGGACCGATTCGAACATTGGAGAGTTTCGTAGGTGGTCGTCCACATTTCTCTCACGGTATCAACGTCGAGCGCATTCACGGAGTTATTCTTTGGACTACGGATTCTCTGGTAACCCTTGATTTGTTTCATTATCATTACTTGGTTGTGTGATTTACATTTAACCATGGCTTGTGCACACATATACGATGTACAACCCGTTCTTGTAATGAAAGGACTACGTGGTGCGCTTCAATGCCACAATCCTTATAAAAGGGTGAAAGCTTCTTACTTTTGAGTAAAACTTATCAAAACTTTCACCTTTCAAAGTTTTGCTCAAAGGACAAGTACTTCCCTTATGATTTTCAAAACCTCAAAAGTTAATATTACTTGTTGAGGGGAGTATTTGATTAAAAACTTTGTTCACAAACTGTTCTTCGTAGTAATCTTCCAAAAACTCAAAATGGTCATATTCGATATCAAAATTTCATCAAAAATAACATTTATATGCCATTTTTAGGGGAGAAAAATTATGTGATAAGAAATATGTTGTGAGTTGCAAAACAATCTTGTGTGAATAGACTTAACCAACGAATTGACGAACTACGAAATGTCGGTAACTCAAAAGACTAGTAACTCGAAAAGACTTGTCCGGACGGGTAATAATTTCAAACTAGTTCGCTAGTGATGTAAGCGTGTCTCATGAAGGACTTGTCCGAGTAGAATGTACCATCAGAAACTCTTGGTAGACATGAACTTTGTGGGTTTGACAACCTTAGGGTTGTCCACACCTTCAAGGTAGTTATTAGAGCTAGTTGTCACCTAAAAGGCGACAATGTAACTCTTTAACTATGCAACGTAACCGTGTCTCGCGGGGATTGTCTATCATGAGTTGATCAATTCAAAGTCGCTCTTCTCTCACGTGCAAATTTACATTAACATAATTAAGCACGTGTAGAGGGAGTATTTTGCAAAATATAAAACTCTCAAAGTATTACAAAATGTTTCTTACTTATAAATACTTTGAGAGATTTTCATCTAAATTGGTTTTGTGGCAATGGAGTTATAAGGTGATTAAGGTTAGGAATAACAGTCTATTATCCGCCAGAGTCGGAGGGATCTACCCAAGGACACCACCAATAGTTAGAATCTAGAAGTCCTTAGGTATGATTATAAAAAGGAGAAAATGAGAATCGGAGAAAGAAGGAGTTGAAGAATTAAAAGAAAAGTAAAGAAAAGGGTGAAAAGAAATAGCCCTCAGTTATTCAACTTAGAGGCGGACAAGGGTTCAATTCATATACTCTTGGTTGTCACTTGATGACACCGTATTGAAGATCAAAGTCGTCATGGACCCGGTGGCGCATGCACTAAACCTTCTTAGCCACTCAAGTTTCTCTCAATGCGAAGCTTGTTTCATTCTCGCGGGAACCTACATAAACTATCGGCTTTTCTCTTAGAGATTGCTGGTATTGAAGCAAGGAGACCCTCTCCTAGTCTCCGCTCGGAAAACCAAAGCGCACTATTGAGTCTAGAGCCACGAGATTCATCAAAGATCTCTTAGGTACACTTAACAATTCATCGCTTGTCGTTCAACAATAAGGGCGCAAGTGATACATTATCGAGTCCTACACGGATCTTAGCAATGTCGAGAAAATTTATGAGAGGTTCACATGTGATCTCGGTGATTGAATGGAAACTCTGTCGGGTCAACATCAACACCACGGCGAGTCACTTCGGTAACTCCGTGGATTATGCTTAGTGTGTCTCAAGCGGTCTCGATCGTGGGGTGATGCTTGATTGTACCTCGTGACTCATCCGAACTCATAGGTATACTTGATTACATCGCGTTATCTCACTTGTGGGACTCGGTTCGAGAGCGACCTTTGTAAAAATTAGAGTTGTGTTTTCACACTATGTTGTTAACACTCTCGAATTTTAAACTTGTAAGTCTTGGATTATTTCTAACCCATGTTTTATGTTTTCTTATGGATGCTTGCGGGTAGAAAAGATCGTTCGATTCTCCACATGCTCATGCCAACAACAACACTAATTGAAGATCTCACAAAAGGCAACACAAAGTCGAATGATTCTTCTTCAAAGTAAAGAATCTACAAAGTTTAAAGACTAAGAGAACTACATCGATCTTGAAATCCAACGTTAAGGCGTGTGAGAATGTTGGAGAAAGGCGTGGAACACCTGAGCAGCGAAGCGGACTTGATCGCAGACAACAACAACATACTATCACTATTATCACAAAAACAAAGATCAAAGAACAAAGAAAATGATGGCGTCAAGCGAGAATACTCAAAGGAAACAATTTCTCTACTGGGAGATTGTTCGAATCAAGGCACTTCTTCTCACAAGAATGAAGAATGTCGGAAGGCGTCAAAGCTTCTATTACATCGGCACCTACAACGTTTATATCATCAATCACTAACACTTAGAGGGAGATTGTTGGAATCACTCCTAAACTAGAATTCAAGTGTTAGTAATTAATATGTAATAGTTAGCTTAATTATGGCTTTTATGTTAGTAATCAAGGTTAGGCTCATGTAGAAAGCCCATGAGCCTATCAAAGCCCAATAAGGGAAAGGAAGGAACTTGCATGTTGCCTAGTTCCTTCCTATAAATACCCATGTAAACCCTCACTGAGGGTTGGTTGTTCATTCATTTCATTATCTCGCATAACTTGTCTCACATTCATACGCATAGTGTCTTGTCTTGTTTAACCGATCATCTTATCTTTCTTTCTTACATATTGAGGCTTGTGTTACTAATATAGTGACCTAACATGATCAATAGGGAGAAATGTGCTAGCCTAGTTACTAATCTTGTTATGCTATGATTACATTTTCTAATTAATGTTTTCTATCGCTTCACATGAGGGTTTAAGTCACTAGACTCAGTTGGTCAATTCGTCTGGTCCTATCTTCCATAACGTCCTATTCCATAACCTAATGATTACAATAGTTCGTGGGTTTACCCTATGGAAGAGTCATTAAGTGCCGCTACGATCTAAGACTTATTTAATAAAACCCGGCCGATCGGATCTTAGGTCTCCTCTAACGTCTTAAGCATTTCCGTTTGGAAGGTGATCGTTGGGTAAAATTCTCACGGAAGATAGTGATAGTCCTATGGTTAATTCTTGCCACTACTCGCAACCTGATTCACTAGGGTCCTATGGTCAATTCACCTAGCTTCCTAGATACTACCTAAACTTCCATGCTACTAAAATGAGGGTGTCCCAAAATAAGCAAAGAAAGCATACATACAAAGCGATATGAAAATGAGAAAACTACATCATAACAATAACAATATCATAACTAGGCTAACACCAAAGGTGTTTAGCTGATCATATTAAAACATGAAAAAAATTCAATGTTTAACATCATGAATGAAGACATGAATTAAATACAATAATGTAATATGAAATACTAAAACTTATGAAGTGTATGGCATGAATTATCCCTTGGAAATGACTTGTATGCTGTTGAATAATGCCTTGAAGTCGTGCCCTAGTCGTTCCCCTGGGAAGGGGTAACAAGAGATCTCCCAAAATGCAGAATTAGGGCCTGTATTTATAGTCTCGACTAAGTTACGGAGTAACCTCTAGGGTTAGTTATGTCGTAACTTTTGAATCTAGGACGATCTTAACATCGGTGATGAAACTACGACGTAACCTAAAGGTAAGTTACAAACGTACAACTCTCGTTAACCACTTTACGCCGTAACCATGAAAGTGGTTACGTCGTAACTTCTCTTGCCCACAAAATTCTTCTAAGTCTTGGAAATGTATATACGGCGCAACTTGTGTAGGAGTTACGCCGTAACCTTGGTCAGCATTGACTTTGATCTTCTAGTGTTAATCCATGTTACGGCGTAAGTAGAGTAAGAATTTACGCCGTAACTCTTGTCTGGTCAGCATACTCTTGTGTATTTTCATTAATAATCTTCCAATTCCACGTCTCTTTGTTTCTATGCCATTATTAAACTGAAAATGAAATATTAACGAATAAGAGTATATATTCAAGTAAAATGATACAAATGATGAGCATATTAGAGGGAAATTGACACTAAAATATCATGACTATTTGATATTATCAAATATCCCCCCACTTGAACTCTGCTTGCCCTCAAGTAGACCTTATTAGAATCATTCTCAAAAACATATCTCCCAAAGACTTGGAAAATATGAATTTAAAAACTTTATATGCTAGAATTTATCAAAGTCGAACACCTCACAAAATGGGAACAAAACACTCATACTCTCTTTATTCTAAGTGTCAATTTGGGTGGTCACTCATTACACGGTCGTAGCATGTATTCTATCATTGGCTTGACAGTTACACAAATCTCCACCATTGGAGCTAAGGTCAAGACAATCCTTAAAGGTAATATTGGGTGAACATATTATGTAGGCTACGGTGAATCGTTATTACTAATGTGCCATGGCAAAGGGGACAAAATCAATGATACATGACCAAATCCATGGCCAAAGAGTAAGCCATCAAAGGTCTTATGCCCAATTGCTCATGCTCGTGTTATCTTTACGTTTTAGATATTAAGCTATTATATAGTACATATCGACCAATGTTTGAGTCAAATTGACTTCTATTTTACCTATTTGAGGACGAATCGGTAAGGGAAAAATGGGTGCAAGCAACTAAGTCTAAAGCGAGCAAAGGTTTAGAAGTTGTTAAAAGGATTCTATATGGGCGCCATAAAATGGGCTATTATTTGGATAAGTGATAGGCTAGATCGACCCATGAAACACTTATTACCCTTTGTGTAGTGCATTGAATATGATTACACAATCGATTACTAGAATGACCATCAAGCGAATGACTACAACAATTTAGGAATTTCTACATGCTAGTATAGATTTTGGCCAATTTCAACTCGATTGACCAATTCGGTTTTAGTTAAATTTCATTATTTCATTAACACCTTTTAGTGATTGTTTCTTATTCATTATGCTTATATCGTTTTCCTCTTTAAGCAGGGTTATGGGCCGATTAGTATCTCAGCAGAGACATATACAAAGATCAATTGGTTGGAATGATACATACTCGAGAAATGGGCATCTTAGGGTGGTGAAAGATCCTTAGGAGCAAGCACACAGGATTTCAACGAGGAATGATAAGAAGGGTAGACCACCCTTCACAAGGTGCGAATGGCCACAATCTTGAGGTGGTCGAGGAGTTGATTTTATTAAAGGTTACATAATATATATTTTTTCAACATTATAATAGCCTATCTAACATAGCTATTCTTAAACATTCGAGGTTCTTGACTTATGGCAAAAGGCGATGATGTATTCTTTATGCTAATAACTGGACCATTTAAAAATGTTTTTGGCAAATCGATGTTTTCTATTTGTTTATCACCACATTGATGCTTTAAACAACTCATTTGTGAACAACAATCATTTTTAAACAATACATTTGGTGTATATCATTGGCGTAATTAATATTTAATTGTGTGAAACATATGACAAAACACGGACAAGATACAAAATAAAGGCAAAAACCGGCGCAATGCGCGGATGTCACACTCGTTTCCAATCAAACACTCGAGTCTTTGACGGTTTGACCAATTGAATTGGGCTTTGAACCAATCCATTAAGAAGCATTCAAGCAACCTATCGTTGTTGTAAAAGACCGAAAGAAATTAACGTTTAGGAAAATTGCGTAACAAGTGATTTTAATCAAAACATTAGTACCGACTACACGGTATATGGCTTCGTGAAATCGGGTCTCTAATTTTAATAAATGATGATACTTACCATGAAAAAATACATCTGATTAATTGGATATAGCTTATCTTATGTCTATATATGTAAAGAAAAATGATACTTATGCCTAACTTATATGATTAAAGATATGACTAATCAATTAATTGTTTTACACATGTATTACACTAATTTTGTCTCTTAATAGTTTCCATTCATCTATGATCTATCCATGTGTCCAAATTCATTTTTAAGCATAAGATTAAGTATGTGAATTACGCATGTCAAATTAATGTTTGTATGTAAACTAGCAAGACCTGATATTTTCATATGAAAAAGTATGAGATATTTTCATCTGTCAAAATAGGTATTTGCTAACAAAGTGTTGTTTAAGCATTTCATGTCTACATAATTAGTATTTAACGATTTCAAAACATTTTCATACTTAACATCACATATCATCATGTTTAAAATGATTATAAATGTATAATTATAGAATGAGAAATGATATAGAGGCTTAAAGTTATGTCAAACTTAGATCTAAAAGCAAAGTGACGTCGTCACGATGGGTTGTAATATAAGTGGGCGTATGCATGGTAATCGGGATGATCTTGCGGTTTTGATATAAGTTTAAGCTGGTTAGGTCTCTATCATTTTCGAATCTTATAAAATATATGAGTTAGTTAAATGTGGTTTTATATATAATGAATGCTTAAACAACATACATAAGATTATTATTAGCAAATCCGTCAAAATAAAATACATGACCAATTACTCATACACATGCATAATCTTTAACTAACTCATCTTTGAGATATTAATTTCAACGATTACATGAAAGGTTGCCTAATTTCCATCATTACTACACCCAAAAAAATAAGTCTAAACAACGCTTCATAAACTCGTTCTTTTCATGTAAATTTGATGAATTTGAATAAGAAAAATTTGTTTATTTAATTTAATCGGCTATTTAAAAGTAAAAACTATTCGTTATTTTACTATGATTCGTTCTTACAAACATCCATTATGGTGATTTATGAAAAGGTCTAATAAAATTTAAAGATGTCTATCATTTTATTAACCATAGAAAATGTGTTTAAATGCTTTATGTGGAATGAAAAGGTCTAACGTCTTGAAACTTTTCTAAATTTAATGCATTGGTGTTTATTGATATTTTTATAAAGCTTTTAGAAGTTTATACATAGTAAAAAGGTTTATAACAAGTAAAGGTTTATAAATTAATGATGTAGGGTGATTTGACCTTTTGCACCTAGAAAATCTTAGGGGTGCTGCGTTCCATGTCCTCCCGATCATTGGGATGCCTTGTCACTTTCACCCTTTGTCTTTTTTTTTACAAGTTTCAGTTTTTTTTTACTTATACATTTTTTTTTCTTTACAAGTTTCAAGAATCGGTTTTACTTATACAAGTATTTTTTACAAGTTCGGATGTTTAACAAGAATCGGTTTAAAGCTTAAAAAAAAGCGTGGTCGGAGATTTTTGAGGCTCGGTTCGAAGGTTGCAAAGTGAGATTTTATCTCACTTTGCGTCCATCGGTTTTCATCATCGCCTCGGAAAATTTTTAGGCTCAAAATCATCATCGCCTCGGAAAATTTTTAGGCTCAAACCGAAGGTTGCAAAGTGAGATTTGATCTCACTTCACCGTCCATCGGTTTTATCATCATCGCCTCGAAAATTTTTAAGTCACTGGCTGCAAAATCACAATCCCACGAAACAATCTAATCTTGCACCCAATATTTCCTTCCATGCACAAGGACAAAGTCCCACAAGCCTCACAAGAGGCGGACATTCACGAAAAGTAACAAAGATTCTCAAAGTCCCACAAGCCTCACAGCGGGCATTCACGAGAAAGTAACAAAGATTCTCAAAGGGGTACCAGCATAGCGAGGCTTTCACAAGCTTATAATGCCACATGAAAGCAACATCACCACAACACCAACAAAGCTACAAAACAAACTACACCATCAGCACCAACACCACAACACCAAACAACAAAGCAACAACAAAATGCAACAACGGCACCAACAAACAACCATATACGGGTCACCATTTTACACCAATGAGGTAACAAATTTTACATTTAATAGGCTCGATTATTATGTTTTATCATTTGGTACGCAAATTTGAAGGTTGCAAAGTCATTTGCCATGCCATTCAATCATGCCATGCCAAATCATTTTAGCGCAACTCAACAAAAGTTTTTTTTTATCATCATCGCCGTATCTCAAATTTTTTTAACCAATTAAAAAAAACCAAGTTTAGATAAGCAACCATTAGAAACTTGATCATGCACCAACGACCTCAGCGCTTACATAAAATCATTTTAATCGCTTACGCAACCAACAGCCTCAACTGCCATTCAATTATGCCATGCCAAATCATTTTAACTGCTTACGCAACCAAAAAGAACAAAGATAAATAACAGTTTTTTTTTAAAGATAACAATTTTTTTCCAAACTTGATAGATTAAATAACAGATTTATAAAATAATTAACAAACTTTATAAAAAAACAGATTTTGGAAAACATTTTTAGAGTAGCATTTTTTATTTAAAAAAAATATTTTAGGAAATAATCTTAACAGAAAAAATATTAAGTAATTTTAACGAGACTTTACGTCATCAAAAGAAATTTGTGCAGTAGATAGTTCAAAAAAAAAGCGTTACCTAAAAAAAATAACAAACTTGCACCCATGTTTTCTAATCTTGTTGCAACATGTACAGTACAAACTTGCACCACATGAAGCGATCTGAGTACAAACTTGCACCACATGAATATTTGTCTCCACACAACCCTAGATACAAAAGATCCAAACAAGGGTAATCTAATCTTGCACCCATGTTTTCCTTCCATGCATCTCATTAGACCAACAACAACATCAACCCATATACCATCACGAAAACCGAATATAAAACTTTAGATCTAGGGGCGTCGGTGAGAAATACATAGCGTGCCCTATGTTAAAATGATCACCTTTTCCGATCTATCGTTTGGTATATGGGGTGAAAATATCCGATGGTGCGTGGCGGAAATATTTTGAGTTCGTAGGAAGTAGTTTTGAGTGAGAGAGAGAGAAGATTGTAGGTGAAAATAGTGTGAGTGAGAGAGGAGACAAAGAGTAATAGTGTGTGGGTTGGGTAATAACGTGGGCGCGCACCGGTTTTCAAAACCGGTTTGCTTTTTTTTTTTTTTTTGAAAAGTAAAAGTTATTTGTAAAAAAAAAAGTAAAGTTTGTAAAAAAAATAAAATAAAATAAGGTTTGTTAAAAAAGTTATTTGTAAAGTAGTTAAAAAAAAATTATTTCAAAAGTAAACGTAAATTTGCGTAAGGTTTGTAAATTTATGTAAGGTTTGTTAAAAAAAATAAAAGTAACAATAAAAATAAAACTAATATAAAAAAATGTAACAATAAATAAAGTTGTATTTTTTATAAAAGTTTGTTAAAAATAAAAGTTCTTGTGTTTTTTATTTTTTAGGTGTTCGGTAATGAAGATGCTTTAATTGATTGGGTGAAATCTACTGCTGAATCGATTGGTTTTCTTATACTTGGGCAACACACGTCCCGGCTTAGACACGTTGTTGTGTTCGGTCGACAAGATTATAGTTGCGCAAGAAAGCTGCGATCGAGCCTCTTTGAATACAAGCAAAATCAAGAAGCGCATGCGTGTAAGGATAAGCTATTTAGCGAATGCGCTATAATGTTTCAAGAGATGCTTTACTCATCATTACTCGCAGAAAGTCAGCGGGATGTCGACCCGCATCAATGTGATCATCGATTCGGTCAATTTATGGTTTACCATGCTATCACCAATTGTATTACCTTAAAGCAAGCGGTATGAATTTCAAATTTATGCCTATCAAGTTATTCTCCCGTCGATACTGATAATTTTAACTAGTTCCTTTTTGAATCTGGGATTGCCTATTCCGCTTGGTTTTGTTGATAATTTTGGAGAACCTTAAGCGTTCCACGGCGGTTGTCCGAAATACTCAAGAGTCGAAGAGCCTCGAGGGCACGAAGAGCACGAATATTTTCTTGTCAAGATGGCGTACAAAATTCCAAAGTGTTTATACGAGCATCGTCGTTTGTCAAAAAAATATGTTAAGCAGGCTCGAAGGTATATCGCTCTGAATCATGTCGATTGACAACTTTCTTTGTTAAAGAAAGTAATCGTGGACGTCCGGCGCAAAGGACAACAAATCCAGTCTAAACCAAATATCCGGTTTGAGCGAAGGACTTAACGAAGAACCCCCACAAGGCGCGCGAAGCTACAAAAACCTAAAAAGTCCCGAGTAAATAAAGAATCTGCGAGACACGGTTCTTATGTGGGAGAGCCTTAACGTCTCGGACTTAAGCGAAGGACCTAACGAAGGACTTAACGAAGAACCCCCACAAGGCACATGAAGCTACACAAAACCTAAAAAGTCCCGAGTAAATAAAGAATCTGCGAGACCACGGTTCTTATGTGGGAGAGCCTTAACGTCCCGACTTAAACAAAGGACCTAGCGAGGCGACTTAAGACACCACTTATGCGTTCGGGTAACTTTAGCGAATATTGTATGGTGAAATTCCATTGGTTTTTCATGACTGGATCATGGGGATCTTTAACGTGGAGGGTGATGGAAATTGTGGCTATCGGTATTCTTAGTAGGTCTTGGCCGTCATCAAGAAATGTGGCCCGAATCGAGCTCTTGCCGGGGAAGAGGTAGACAATACGAGGAAGTTCTGAGGGCTGTGGGGTAATTCTTTTACATCTATCGTAACTTCGATGAATTGGTTTAGGGTGCGACACCGGCGTTATTGGATGACTATGCAGGCGGGAGTGGTTATTGCTACATCTATTAACCGTCCTATTGTATGTATAACCAATTTACAATCTCTTTTGTGTCTTCCGCTAAGAGGTTCTCCGATTCAATGAAATATTGTCTCGGTTGTGATTCTTCGTGTGGGAACAACGAATGTGCTCACCGTTCTTGCGTTTCTTGATGAAGACTCACCACTCCGTATAATCACCCACAATGGAGACATTTTAGAAATGCCGAGGCGCCATGGGAACATGTGTTTGCTCAACGACGGAGGATGTTTAGATATCGTGAAAGCAGTTATTGATTTATATTGTAAATGACACAACATGTATAGGCGATTCTTGATTTATATTGTAAATGACAAAACATGTATAGGCGATTCTTGATTTATATTGTAAATGACAAAACATGTTTAGAGCGATTCTTGATTTATAACAAGCGACTCGTCATTTTTATTCTGATTTCTTAGTTTCTAGTTATATTGTAATTTTGTGAACCATGTATCAACTATTAATCTATAACAAGATCGGTTCTTGTGAACCATGATATTACTAATTTATGTTGTGAATAATTATCTGAATTCTTTTGGTAGGATCTGACAACAAAATCGCTTACTTGTGTCGTTGTCGGCGTGGATTAATAATTGAAGAATATCCCACATGCCCAAAACTTGTGTGCGAGTATTATCGTGTCGCTACCGAGGTAAATAATTAAGCGTTTGCTTATTTGCGTAAATATATCAATAACTTGTTTGTTTAGAATCATTTCTTATAATTGTTTAGTCGTATAACAGTGAGGGGACTAAAGGCTATGGGTGTCGATACTTCGTGTGGAAGGAAATATTTCAACAAAAGTACTTTGGTGAAGCCTCTTCTTCAACGATCTTCAAGCTATGAAACTAAAGATCTGACGATCAACGTCTTGTTGGTGAAAACAATTTGTTGCGGGCAAAAATAAAGCGTTGGGCGTCATTGGAATTGGCAAAAATCAGGTTGATCACGCATGTCGGTAGAGTGGAATCTCTGTGAGCTTATAGATGGCGTTAATAATCTTCGTGTGGAGTAGATTTCGTTGTAATATTGAAAACATTGTTGTTTCTTGTTTAATGTTTTATTGTTATTGTTTAATTAAATGGAAGCAAACACATGATTAAAAGCGTAACGTAAAATAAATATCATATAAAAGCATTCTGTGATTAAATCTGTTATCGTATAAAACACTACTGTGAATAAATCACACTATATATCTCTGAATAAAAAACACTATATATATATCATTCTGCGAATATAAATTATCTGTGAAACACAAAACAAAAAAAAAAAAAAAAAAAAAAAAAAAAATAAATAAAAAGACAAACCGTCGTTGGTAGATGATTGGCTCTTATGAAGTCAAAAAAAGGAAAATGGGGTGCGATATTAGATCACCCTTTATCTATCTCTTATTAGTTGCTTTTGACCAAACTTCTTGGTTGGATTATTTGGAATTAAAAATTTGTTTATTTCTTCGCTACCATGCTAATCCAATGTCATGCCAACACTATTTGACTTTTTCAAAATGAATAAAATTCAACTAAATTAATAAGGGCGTTTACGTATATCACAGGAAGCTTGATAATTACGTATTTCACGGCGTCTTTAATAGCGTTGTCGTCGTGTTGAAAACTTTGTATTTTGGGAAATATGTAATTTTGAAGCTTCATGATATATAAATTCACGATTAATAAAGTAAGTGTTTGGTTTGAAACATGACAAAAGAAAATGATGTGCACGACATTTAGATAAGTTTAGTTGGTCAAATATCTATGACTCCTTGTTGATTTTAAACATAATAACATTCATTTGATTTAGTCCATTTATTCATAAGTCGTATTGGATTATATTTTTTGGTGGTTGATTAGTCAATATTGTAGATGGAAAATTTCGTTTCCTAGTACTTTTGAAGGCTTTACATCATGAAAACTAAAAGTGTGTCAAAACATTCTAAATCGCCATCTTTTCATATCGATTTTTTTTTCTTCCGAAAACTATCGATTTTATGAACTTTGGTTTATCTTGTATTATATAAAAACCAAAGTTTGCCAAAATCTCGAACTATTAGAGGATAGATATGGCCCAACCCTGTAGATGATACGTCTTGGGCTATATCTATCCTATAATACGAACAAGGAAATCTCACACGACTCATTATGAACGAGAAATCAATTACTTGCGTCTTGTGCCAGAAAAATCAATAATTTTGATTTATGCTAAAAGATGTTGATTTGTTGAAATAAGTGTCGAAATGGTTATTTTTGTCATTTTCACTGATTTAGTTATACTTTCATCTATTTGTGTCAGAATTAACTGCATAAGTTAAAGTAATTTTATATAACTTTTAGTTTCAGCTTCAACTTTTTAGCTTTTTCTCGAATATAATAACTTATCACCCTCACGTTTAATAAGTTGTCTTATATGCAAATGACAGAGCATACAAACATAGATTAACAAAAAAGATCTTTATCATTTATAAAATTATCACAAAGCACGAGTCAGTAATATTTTAATCCCAACGCTACAACTTTCGTGGTCCATACTCGTTATTACAATAACCCATGTGTAATAACATATTTAATTACTACTTACTTTTTGTCCCAATCTTTTTTGAACAAAGTAATTAACCTACTAATGGAGTGGTCAAACAAGACAATTAGCAAAAAAAATAAAATATTTTTTTATTTTTTATTGTCGGTGGAAAGTTGAAAGATTAATCGTGTGCACACTTGGAATACCAAAAATTTAAAAATAAATATATAGTTTTTTCATTTATTAATGGCTATTTATTTTATTATTATTATTATTATATCAATCAATCAAAGACAGTAATAATATATAATAAAATAAAAATATAGTAGTATATATATGCTTTTCAAGATTTAACATATTTTGCAATCTTGTTCATTTCTGAATCAAGAAAAAGATTGAATCTTTAAAGACCCTTTTGACCCAACTGCTTGCTTGGGTCATTCAATCTATAAGTCTTTTTATGCTAAAAGATTTTTGTTTTTTTTAAAGTTGTTTAAGTTTAAGTTCATGTTTTTTTTTTTTTTTTTTTTTTTTTAGGACAGGTTGTTTGTTTGTGAATGTTAGATGGGATAAAGATTTGATTATTAAGCTATTTAGTTTAGTCTATTTGTGTTCTTGAATCTTTAGTTTTTTATTGAATTTGGAGCATTTTGATAGTAGTTGAGTAGTGTTACTTTCAAGATTTTGGTGATGGGTCATAAGTATTATGCATTTATAGCTAATAATGATGATGTTTATAGATCAATCAGTTGATCTTTTTAGCATAGGTTGCTTGTTTGTGAATGGTGGATGGTGCTGATTTGAGCTTTAAGTAGGATAAAGATTTGATTATTAAGGTTATTTAGTTTGGTTTGTGTTCTTGAATCTTTAGTTTTTATAAAATTTGGACCATTTTGATAGTTGATTAGTGTTAGTTTTAAGATTTGGGTGATGGGTCATGAGTATGATGCATTTATAGCTAGTAATGATGATGTTTATAGATCAATCAGTTGATGTTTTTAGCATAGATGGTGCTGATTTGAGCTTAAAGTAGGATAAAGATTTGATTATTAAGTTATTTAGTTTGGTTTGGTTTGTGTTCTTGAATCTTTATTTCTTGTAAAATTTGGAGCATTTTGATAGCTAATTTGTGTTAACATCAAGATTTATGTGTATGGTGCATTTATAGCTAATAATGATGTTTATAGATCAATCAGCTGAGATTTAGTAGTTAGTTAATGCTAAAAGGTGTTGATTTGAGGGTTAAGTAGGATAAAGATTGGATTTTTATGTCATTTTGGTAGGTTTTTTTGGGTCTAATTTGTATGTGTTTTTAATGAAATTTTGTTGTGGATTTAGGAGCATTTTGAGAATTGGGTTGTGTTAAGTTTGAAGGCATAATTAGATTTTTGACTTGTTGTTTGTGTGAACTTCTTATGATTGGATGATTAAAGTAGGATAAAAATTTGATTATTATGTCGATTGATATATTTGTTTTAGTTTATTTGTGTTCTTGAATCTTTATTTTCTAAAATTTTAGTAGCAGTGATTTGGGACGTGTTATGAAGGCCTTATTAGTTTCTTCAACCCATGGTTTGTAAATTGGTGGTAGATACAAGATTTTTGTAATAGGTATACTGGATATGTAGTTAATGTTGGATTTTATGGATCAATCTCGGGTAGTTGTGTTGATCGGAGGATTTAAGTAGTATAAAGTTTTGAATTTTGAATCATTTTGATAACGCCATAGTTTAATTTGTATGTGTTGTTGGATCTTTGCTTAATTAGGTGCATTTTAGAGATTGGGATCTTCAAATTTCGAACCTCTAATAAGAGTATTTAACTTGTGGTTAGTTACTTACTTCTAATGATAAGATTGTGGTGATGGGCATACCTCGCTTGCCACTAATGACGAATTTATCAATGAATTGGTTGAGATTTCACAGCTGCTGAATCTGAATTGGTGTTGATTTGAGGATTTAAGTAGGAGTGTAGGACAAAGCTTTAATTTCTGTATCTTTTAGATAATTTATCGTTTAGTATGCTAAAGTTCATAAATGTTTTTCAAGTTTAGGAGCATTTAAACGGGTTCTTTAATTATCGAAGTCCCAATTAGTTTTGAATTTAAAGTTTGCTGCTTGATGCTTATTGCATTTGTATCTCCTAATGAAAGGAAATATTTATATCAAATAGTTGAGATGTGGTGGTATTTGAATGTGATCCGGTTTTGAGTTGAGGATTTTATTAGGATAGCTATGATTTTTAATACCTTTATTGTTTATTTTGTACGTGTTCTTGAGTATACATTCGAGTCTGACGGGGGAGTTCATATGAAATAGGTTACGATTTTGCAGATAGTGAATGTAATGTAGATTCGGAGCATGTAGTACGAAAAAGCTTTGTGAATGTAAGGTGTCCAATTTGTATGTGTGCTTTATGTTTTCAAATGCCAGAGTATCTTAAGAACTGCGTTCACTAAACTTTGGAACCTCAATAAAGTTCCTGTAATTGCAGTTTACTAACTACAAATAGTTTGTGTTCATTGGTCATGCTACATCTATCACGGTTAAAGAAGTTAATAGATTTAGAAGTTAAGATTTGCGAATGTGAATGCCATTGATTTTGCTTTGGAGATTTTAAGTAGGAAAACACTTTAATTTTTTATGTATTTGATAATGTAACTGCTGAAATCGTATTATGTTTTTTTTATTTTTATAAGCACACTTGGGTCTAATTTGAATTGCTCTGGCATTTACCAGGTGTTTTGATGTTTCATGGTGCCGCAAAGCAGAATTTGGACTGCTTGAGAAGCTGTTGATTAATTGTGAAAGTTTTGTTTAATAATATTTATAAGGAGTTTCAAGTAGAAGTCGACTACCCACAACTATTCTGCAATCATGGGTTGCGAACTTTCTAAAATGTGCTCATGCTGCGATACCGTACAAGATAAAGCTGTAGCTGAACCTGGTCATGTTGGTATGTTCTTTTTTTCTATTTTTTTCTTTTCCAAATATAATGTTGATGATGCAAGTTTGACCCATTTATGCATAAAGGAGTTGATCCAGGTTAAATATCCATAACGTGTCAAACGGACAAAATTAGAACACTAGGCTAAAATGAAAATATGGTGAAAGCTGCTTAAAGTTTATCTAAAACGTATAGAACTTGAAATAAGTTAGATTTTGTTGTAGTTATTTAGTTTTCCTGATGATGTTTTACACTTCAGTATCACCGACTCATTGGTGCTCATTTCAAGAATGAGTGATTGCCTGCCCTTGTCTGAACCTTATTGACCAACCTGTGAGCGGATATCTAATTCCTTTCACTAATTGAACTGAAATCTTCGGATTTAAAAAAAAAAAATGAAAAATATGTTGTATTTATTTTTGTGATCCACCCAATTTGCCACCTCATGTAACGTGGTAATGATTCATTGTTTTTTTACAGACAATGATGTGGGCGAGGCAAGTGATTTGCCTGCATTTAGTGAATTCTCTGTTGATCAACTTAGGGCGGCTACTTCTGGATTTGCAGTTGAAAACATTGTCTCTGAACATGGGAGAAAGCCCGAATGTGGTGTATAAAGGGAAGTTGGCAAACCAGAGGCGGTGCTGTCAAGCGCTTTAATAGATCTGCCTGGCCTGATTCGAGGCAGTTCTTGGTAAATACATATTTATAGTTTTTACTTTATGTGCTTCTATGATACTTTCCCACAAGCACATAGTCTGGTGTGCATCAAAAACCAAATAGACGGGCTTACTAGTGCTTCACAGTTCTTTTTCTGTTTTTATGGTTGAGCTCAAATTGCGTTTTTTGAAATAATATATATATATTTTAATTTGTGACAGGAAGAAGCAAGAGCGGTTGGTCAGCTACGAAACCCAAGATTAGCCAATCTGCTTGGTTGTTGTTGTGAAGGTGATGAACGATTACTTGTTGCTGAGTTTATGCCCCATGAGACACTTGCAAAGCACCTATTTCATTGTAAGTTGTTGCCAACATTCCATGTATTTTTTATTGAATTATGCATGATATTTTTCAAGCAAAATTTTGATTTTCTTGCTTCTCATAAACAGGGGAAACACAACCTATGAAATGGGCAATGCGATTAAGGGTGGCCTTATATCTTGCAGAAGCTCTAGAATACTGTACAAGCAAGGGACGTGCTCTTTACCATGATCTTAACGCCTATAGAATTGTCTTCGATGATGTATGTTCTACGTTTTTATGTTGTTCATGATAGACCGTTGGTTAATTTTTTTAATGATCATAATTGTAAATGCTTCCTTTTGTTTTAACAAACTTTAGGATGCAAATCCAAGACTTTCTTGCTTTGGGTTAATGAAGAACAGCAGGGATGGAAAGAGTTACAGTACAAATTTGGCCTTTACCCACCGAATATCTTAGGACGGTATAGTTCCCATTTTTTCTGAAGTGTGAAAAATGAGCTCTTTTTTTTTTTGTGTGTGTGTGTGAAAAGCATGATTATAAACTGTTGATATCTGTTTCAGTAACGGTCTTTTTCTTGAATGTGTAGGGAGGGTGACACCAGAAAGTGTGATGTATAGTTTTGGTACTCTTTTGCTTGATCTTCTAAGCGGGAAACATATTCCACCTAGCCATGTATGCACCAATCCTCAACTCCAGTGACTTGTTTATAACTGCTTAGAAATAATTTCAAGCTTTATTAGTCTGTTGTTGTCATTACAAGTTATTGAGGGCATTTAGGCATTTGACTAGTCGTGCAGCAAATGTTCAACTTACATACGAATGGCTATCTGATATGTGAATTATATTTCATTTTATCAGGCTCTTGATCTTATAAGAGACAGGAACCTTCAAATGCTCACTGACTCTTGTTTGGAAGGTCAATTCTCTAATGATGATGGAACTGAATTAGTGCGCTTAGCCTCAAGGTGTTTGCAATATGAGCCTCGTGGCGCCCCAACCCAAGGTCATTGGTTTCTGCTTTGATTCCTGTACAAAAGGAAACCGAGGTATTATATGTTTTCTCATCATAAGATCACAAAAAACACCTTCAACTTTTAATGTTTTCAGAAATGGCAGATCTAGATTTTGTCTAGGGTATGCACTACTATTGTACTAATAAAAGAATTAAGGGGATGCATTACAATAACAAGTTTGGTTTCGTGTTCTGGAACCATAACTCATTCTGATAATCTAATTAACTATGAGTCAAATGACCGGCGTAGAAACCTGATTATTCAAGGAGAAACCAAATTTATATGGCACTCAGCTTTACCTTTTCTATATCAATTAAAAGCATTCTTTCGATTTACATAGAAGTGCAAGGCAAACGAGCAACAAGCTGCGCCGCTAGCCCTTTTTGAATTGCAAAGCCAATTCTATTAAAAACTACGTTTGTAGATCTAGGTGTTATAACATTGCTATGCATAACTCGGTGCTGTTAGGAGCAAAATAATTGTTGGAAATATGGACAGCAATTTTTTCAAAGAAAATTTGTAAATCATATTAATTGAATTGATAAAAGTAATTTTGAATAAGAAACACTACATAAATGTCATTTTTATAATTTTATCTAGTAGTTACTTATAAAAGTTATAACTTATCAAGCGACTTATTATCTAGGTATTAGAACTTCAGGCAGCACAAACACATCCCCATTTATCTATGTTGATATTTTGTACATTTTATATGCAGGTGCCATCTCATGTATTAATGGGCATACCACAAGGTGGTTCGCTATGCCTCTAACACCACTTGGTGAAGCCTGCTTAGAATGGATTTAACTTATATACAGGGGTCTTGGAAAAGTTGGGCTATAAAGATGATGAGGGTGCCGCAACTGAGGTTCGTTTATCATTCCTTGCCGCGTTTACTTTATGAATAATGGTGTTAAGAGTATAGAGTTAGAGTTAGTTATAGATGATTTAAATAATTTGTTGGTCGGTAGTTAAAGTTGGTTACATTATCTTTGTACCTTGGTAGAATGAGTAGATGTTCCCTTCTATATTGTACATAGAATTTATAAACACAATTTACGAGTCCTCATCTTTTTACTTCGTGATTAGATTGGCTTAATACAAATACATAAATGGTATGTTTGACCTTGATCGTTGATTGTTTTTATGGCTTGCAGCTCTCATTCGGGATGTGGACTAATCAGATACATGATACATTGAACTCTAAGAAGAAAGGTGACTCTGCGTTTCGCCATAAAGAGTTTAAAGCTGCCATTGACTTTTATACACAGGTTTGTCCGCTCGTTTAATAGCATTTCTGTAATTCGTTCATATCCTTTATTAAAACTTTTATTTTAGTAATCCATATTCTTTGAATCTATGCTTTATGATTAAGTGTTGATAATTAGTCTTGATGGAATAAAGGTGTTATGCCCTTACAAAATGGGTGACGGATCAAAGTTAACACCTTTAGTATAATGCTAATAATGAGCATATCGGCCATTTTTTATACTTGCCTTTCTTTCCGTGCCACTAATGTCAGAATAACTCATCTTTAATCACTTCGTTGCTAATAAATTATCACATAATCTCTTGGTATACAGTTTAGTTACACAAGTCATTACTCATTACTGATTTTTAAATCTTCTTTATCCATGTTGACCTGTTATATAGCATGACGCTTTTTCCACCTAATTTAGCCGTGAACAACATTGACTCTGAAACTAAATTATAGACTCTGTTAGATACCATGTCGAGGCCACTTGTAGTTATACACTTGTATGCTCTTCTAGAATCATGAAGTTGCGGATCTTTATTCTTTTCTTTATATTTATAAAAAAACCCTTGTTAATTACTTTGTTTGATGTCTTCTTGGGGTGCAGTTCATTGAAGTCGGGACCATGGTCTCACCTACAGTCTTTGCACGCCGAAGTTTGGCACATCTAATGAGCGAAATGCCACAAGAAGCACTCAACGATGCTGTACAAGCACAAGTAATATCCCTATATGGCACATTCGTCCTATCTACAAGCTGCTGCTTTGTTTGCATTGGGAGGAAAATGAAGCACAAATTGCACTTAGAGAAGGGTCGGTTCTTGAAGAAATATAACGCCGCTTGATTGTATGAGTTGTGTATTCCACCCTTTGACAGCATAACAAAAAAGAAGTAAATGAAGCTCGGCAAAAAACCGAAACTTTATTTGAAGAAATATGGAGTTTAATAGCAGAAAAGGGTTTGATTTGTTTGTTTTATGAAACCATTCTTTGCTATACTTTTTGGTAAAATTGGTTGGTTAATTTGTGTCTTGGTTTTTACTTAGAGGGTGGTGTAATGACATGTTTATCCTTGTTTCAAAGGGAAAGTAGTGACCTTTTTTTTGTTTCATGTTAATACAAAATCTTTGGTGGCTTGGAATGGATTATTTATTTTGTTGGTGAAAATTATGTTGTCTTCTTTTTGTTATTTTGTTTCAGCTTCTGAAATATTTTTTCAGTAAAATCAAATCTTGCATCTTTTTTGTGTAACTTTGTTTTGTAATGTTTTCATGTAATGACATAAAAGCTTGACAAAAACGCGACTGAATCTCTTGATAGAGAGTCGCGTTTTTATCAACCTTTCACACAAGCAAGTCACAATTAAGTATGCAACAAGTTTTTATGTTAAGAAGTGACATGCTGTGAAAAGTTTTTATGTAAAGGAAATATATTTTTGGAGGAGATGCATAAAATTATTAGATTTAATTCATTGGACAACTCTTCTAACCTGACATCTTAAAAATATGAGACATTTATGCTAACTTTTCATAGCAGTGTCAGGATTTATATGTGGATTATCTATTATAAAAAATATAAAATTAGTAGTTCATAATCAAGCTTAATAAATATGTAAGAGGAAAAAATAAATAATTAAGGGCCCAACCGGGTTCGAACCGGTGACCTATTGATCTGCAGTCAATTGCTCTACCACTGAGCTATGGACCCATTTTTTGTCTTTATTTAGTTTTGTATCTTTTTTAAAATGTTTTAAAAGAATTATACCGTATTTATCTACTATTGTTTATATGAGAAGAACATCCGAGTTTTAAGTTTTTCATACGTAGGTCACACCTATAAGCCATTTAATAATATGTTCGTTTTCGTTTACACCAAGAATGGCCAAAAATATGTTCGTTTTCTAATTCAGATACCTATTAAAATGGCCAAAAATAAACTAACACTAACATATTAAATTTAGTAAAATCTGTGGTTGGTCACTAAAACTTGTCTTGGAGGATCGCGATGGGACGAACCACGCCCTTTTCATCGCCACGGGTCCAAGCGATGGCCATTAAATCTTAGGATTAGTCCTTGGCGAATTGAGACAGTCAAACCGATTTCGCCCGAGGGTATTATAGGCCATTCACTTTTTTACCCAACCTGGTTAAAATGTAACCCGACCTTCAACCATATGTATGAGCGAGCAGAGTGAACCCTAAAATACAATCAACACACATTCTTCCCAAAGCAAAAAGAAAAACAATGATGGCGCAAAGCGATAAGGAAATGGTTTGTTGAGTTCGTTGAGGAAAGCGGTATGAATGAAAAGCGGTTGGGTGTTAAAAAGGAGAAGGAAGATGATGGCATCTTGTTATCAAAGTTTAACGATTTGGGAGAAAGGATTACAAAAGCGGAAATTTTGTTTAAATATCTTAAGGAAAGGAAGGAAAAGAAGGAAAAGCGATGATAGGGAGAGTTGTGGGTCTAGCTAAGTGTATGTTTAGTAGATCGTAAACATTTGTAGTTCTTGAGAACATGTAATCGATGAATTAAGTTTTGTGATCTTATTTAAGTAATTGTGTTTGAAATCGTTTTGAATTTCTTAATAGGTTTCACTTACCCAAGTAAGTTACAATTTGTTGGTTTTCATAAGTTTGTTTGACTTTGGTAAGTCAAAATTCAAGATGTTACAATACACTATTGTCAATACATTGTTGTTTAATGCTAAAGCGTTTGCATTTTGAACCCGTATTTTGAAACCCTTGCTGTATTTTTTACGAAAGGGGTGTTTGGTTTCTTTGTAACAATTATTCTTGATAAAAGGGGCCGTTTGGTTTAGGCGATACAAGCGGATGTTTTATTTGATACATTATGATTTAGTGCCAAAGTATTTGCATTTTCACCACATCTTTTAAACCATTGCCTTTGCTTTTGCGGATACAAGGGGTGTTTGGTTCTCTTGATTAAACTTTTAACGATACAAGGTCTGTTTGGTTTGATGATACAAGGGCACATTTGGTTTCTTGATATAAGGGGATGTTTGGTTTTGTTGATACTAAAAGCACTAAAATACACCCAATATCACAATACAAAACAGATTAAACAACACATAACCCAAATGATATTTTATCATTAATAAAGTCATTAAACATCATAACCAACTACATCAAATCTAATTTACATACCATTTTAGCAAAACTATCACCCAAAAGCGCCTTTATCTACCCATGGAAAACCAAAATTCGGGCATTATGTTCGACCATTTTCTTAACAAACTCTTGGTTGAACGAATACCTTCATCTGTTTGACCAACAATCGTATGAGTTGGGCAAGTTGGTTTAATGTGCCTAGGCGGATTTTGTTCGGCGCATCCACGCGGTCAGCGCAATTCCACGAGGTCCCGAGCTTGATTCTCTTGTATCGACTCCCTACGGTTGATGATTCACATCTTGATCTTGGCGACCTTTGAAGAAGTAACTCATTAGAATCCTTCTTGGGCGACCTCATCTTGAACAGATAGCCATCCGATAATTAAGATTTGGCGAATCGGCCGCTCCGTGAGTTTGTTTAAAATGGAAATCATCATTGGAAAGTTGTGTGTGTGTGGAAAAAGTGGTAGATGAGTTTATCGGTAAGAGGCGGTGAAGGTCTAATACTTACTTTTGTTTCACACTCGGTCCTTGAATTTGTCTTGGTTGCCGTTGTCATACTTAAAACTCCTGATATTCACTTTAGAATACACAAGCGGTCCCTCGAGTTGCCAACTTCGTAAAACCATTAGAAGTTTGACTTTGTTAAGTCGAACTTCTAAAACTATAATATCAAATTATCAATTCACTCCAAAACAAATATTTAGTAATGGTTTTGCAATATTGACTTTACAAAGTCAAATACCATTCTATATGTTATTCAACATTCCACTAGCCATCCTTATCATCTAACTTCAAATACCATTATGCCTTTTGCACTTAATCTTCGAAGGTTTTCAATCCTTCGACATTACGACTCTCGTTCACGGTTAAGCCATTCACCATTTTCAACTATTGACTAACTAAAGTAAAAGCTGGAATCTGCGACAAACATCAACATATGAACAATCTAATTTAAAGCGAACCATTTAAACAATTATTGTACAAAATTACCAAAACTATTTTGCAGCGTTAATTGTCCAAGGGTATTCAACCCAATGAAACTACAACCGGTCAAAGAAATCTCGGCGGCTATGGGGAAGCTCGGTGGAGTTTCAATGACTTCTAGCCAACTCCCAATTGTTCTGGTATTTTCATTCCCATCGTGACTCTGTCGCTTTGCACGATATTGATTGTCTTTAGCGACCAGGAACACGCAAGTATACACTTTATTAAAGTTATTTCATGCTACGTTACGGGAAAAGCTCGAAACACCACCGTCATGGTGACCATGGTGAATGTGTTTGTGTCTACAGCGGTGGAAAATTTTTGCAAAGGTAGATCACTAAGCGTGTTTGCAACACGAAAAATCAAATAGTGTTGAGATACACAAACATGGCAATTTAGGAATGTTTTATTTGATACATATGCATTCTGACATTACACTTACTACGGTATCCGGCATTTTCAAATTCGGAGATGACGAATCATTACAATGGTGAGCGCTACCATAACACTATTCCCAAAATCGACATCGGACGACTTAAGGTTGTCGAGGAAACAAAGGCGCCTTCATCCTAGGATTAGCTTCATGTATCAACTACAAGAAGTTTCTGATTAAATTTCATTCTTGTTACACATCATAACCAACATTATAAGTTGTAAAAGCGAAATTGTTCTTACTGTGCAATCACCAAAATCCAATGTAAGGGTCTCGAGATTTTGAAGTCTTGTCAAGTGAAAGATATCGGATGTTGTGATTGTGGTCGCAACATTATAACGACCTAATGACAAATGTAACTTCTTCAAATTCCCAAGTTTGCAATATCCCATAGTCTCATCTCGTTAGTACTAGGACGATTCATCTTAAGAGACTCAGTGAGGACAACCGGCAATAAAGTCCCAAAGCTGTGCCGTTTAGAAAATTGACATGAATCAATTCTAGGCTCGATAGATTTGGATAGCCATGAAAATATTCCAAAGTAGCCATAGCACAAACATGAAGTACGGATGTTTTAACTCACTGCGAGAGTAAAGTTGGGTTGGGAGCGTGGCGGGTCACCATACAGTTTGTAATAATCGACTCATCAACTCCATTGTCGGCCAAAAACAAGAGCCATCTCATGAATCATTCATAATGAAAACATCTATTCAATAATTGATCTTGGCTCTACACAAAGACAAACTTTCTTATTGGACCCATAAGCGATTTAAGAATCTAGTAACAAGCCTACCATCGAACTCGTATGTTATATAATAAAAGAAATCCTCATCAGTATGACATCGGTGACCAAAGTCCACTTAGACCTCCGGTTTCGCTAAACTAGAGGTTCTCACCGCTTCTAACAAAGGCAACCGATTCAAAATGTTAGTGATCACTTCATCGGCATGTTGGTAAAGCGATCGATCGACATGGTTTTGTTGGAAGTTGGGTTGGTCTTTTGAGTTAAAATGAGGATTTATATTTTTGATTCGATTTGCGGTTTATCGTTTGGATAATGTGGTTTTATGTGATTGGCAAAGTTGTTTGTTGGGTGGGTGTATTTGTTCCATGAAATTAATTACGGACGTGTCGGGGAAAAGCGGCTAATAGCCATACTCGCGATTGGTCCACAGGTTGAAGGTTGGGTAAAAAAGTGAATGGTCTATAATACCCTCGAAGAAATCGGTTTGGTATCCCGATTACGGTCGAGGGCGAATCGGCATTTAATGGCCCTGTTTGGACCCGTGGCGATGAAAAGGCGTGGTTCGTCCCATCGCGATCCTCGAAGACAAGTTTAGGGACCAGCGGTGTATTTTAGTCTTAAATTTATAAAGCGAAAAACTAATCGTGAAATTTCACTTTTATTCTTGAAATTACTTTTGATGATATTTAGTTGCATTTAAAATAAATGGGCAATTTCATATTTACCCAACTTAAACATGATAATGTCATATTTACCTAAATCATGCTTGAAATACATTGTACATCATACATTCAAAGTTGTATTTTGGGTAAATATGACATTTTCTTGTTTAGACTTTGTAAATATGGAATTATCCTAAAATAAAAGTATAATTGGTAATTCACGCTAAACTTATCATTGGTATTGCCTTGACATGTTAAAAGTTGGGTTCATATAAAAACTTTATAGTTTCGGGCATAGATTTGGCTTAAATTAGTGTAAATAAAAGCGGATACTAGTTGGATGGCTTATAAGTTTATTCTAATCAACGGATGGCCTATATCTAAAAGTTGAAAATTTTGAAGGGTGCCATTGCATTCACGGATTAGATAAACACAATTGTGTAAAATTCGTTCGCATACGAAAGGAGCCATATAGCCGCATGATTCTTAGTTAAAAAATTGAAAATTTTGATAGCCTTCACATACATTATTCTTTTAATCTATAAAACTATTTTATTAATTATAGCTCTATTATCTCTCATAATCTCACAAATATATAATGATAACAACTAAGTTACTAAATCACTCAGAGATCATTGAAACACTTTTAATTAGGGATGAGCATGATACTAAATTGGTATCGAATCCGTCTTGAATTAGTGGTATTATTTTTTCGAGCATGAAAGGGTACATGTACTCGGTACCCAAAAATCGGTACCAATCCGGTTCTTCCGATTTTGTTAGACCAAAAAGTTTTCATATTTCATGCTAGTAACTTTATGTGAAAACAACAAAAACATGACAAAATGTGCATTTTGAGTGATTTGAACCACAACGTATCATAACACAAAGAAAAAAAGTAAAGTAACTCGTCTGATCTTTCACGGGTTATGGGTCACCGTACCGTTCCGGTGTTTGGGGAGGTTAAGATGTGAGCGACTTACCCACCAGGTAGAGAGGCGCTTGGGTTCTACAAGGTAGAAAGGACCTCCGGCCTTTTGTAGGGAGTGAGGATCGAACCACGACCTCTCGGTTGAGGCGAGGGTTTCAAGTGATCCGGCCTACTTGTTTCTGACGTATCATAACACGCAACCAACAATTAAACATACATATCACTAAGATGTTCGTAGCTTATAAGCGTTCCAAAACTTATGAAATTCGAAAAAATCATATGAACTCGTTCGAAGTAAACAAATTAAACCATTTTCAACGGAAAAACAATTAATCTTGTGTGATTGTTTGGCATAAAAGACTCAATGGATGTTTAGATAAGTTGTTTAATTAAAAACATGACTTAATTTGGAAATTTTTTGGTCTTGTCCGCTTTGATCTGGTGTCGTATTAATAGTTCAATTTTTTTTAGCTTGATTCATAATACGGTCTCGGTATCCAGGTTGATACCGTTTTAGTGCGATACCAAAGCGGTTTCAGTTCGTTAGCGAGATTTAGATCCAAATGCTCATCCATGCTTTTAATGGTCTTTTACATGTTCCAATGCAGTATTTACATCATCTTGATTTTTATTGTTTCCGTATCTTTGTTTTCAGTCTTGACTAACAAATATGTTTATACAAACAATGAACGGACTTTCATTGATTTCCCGGTTAATTCAATAATTTAAGACATCATTTTGTAGGCGAATCTCTTGCAATATTTGTAAAACTTATCATTTTTCAGAATGTTATTTTATCTCAAGTGTTTGAATAGAACATTTTTTTTTTGGTAAAAAGATTATACCCGGTGAAATATATAAAAAATAAAATGAAATGAGTTTCTTACAAGCAAGAGAGGTGATGAGCCACTCTTAGAAGAAAATAACACTCGTATTTGACACTCAAATACGAACAACCAAAAACAAAAACTAAGCTCAACATATGGACTATACTAGCAATACATGAAACAACTCCATGTACAGATCATGCAATCTTCCAAATAGCTTTCATTTAACTCACTCTATTCTTGCTCTTGAATTTGATTGAAGCAAGCTTTGAGCGAACCATCTCGACAATAACTGCAACAACTTGGTCTTCACTTCTACTCGGCCTGGCATGAAGACGGCTATTGCGCTCTTGCCAAATAAAGTAAGCAGACGAGGCCACAATTAAGCACCCTACAATGCTTGTCACACTATCTTTAACAGACAAGGGAATTAACCAGTTTACAATATCATTCCAAATAGGAGAAGTAAACGGCAACTCAGCATACAAAGTAACTATATTCCATACTCTAGACGAAAATGGACATTCAAAAAATAGATGATCATGCGAATCAGGTTGTAATTTGCAAAGAGGGCACGAAGTAGGTTTAAGTCGGCGTTAGCGTAGCGTCCCATTGCCTCGACTTATCTTGCGTTTTAAGCCTCATTCTCATAATAAGCCACAGATGAATCGAGTGTCTAGGAATGCCATACTTCGACCACACTAATCTATACCAACCAACTTCATTACTTCTTTGACGGATGGATTGCCATGCAACATTAACCGAAAATTCTTTTAACGAACCATTGCTAGACTTCCAAACAAGCGCATCTTCTTGGTTAGCATGAAGGATAGGAACATTAATATTACCAATAGAAGAATACCTTGTCAATCAACTTTGAGGCCATTTCCAAACCATACCTTGCACGATATCAGAAACACTCTCGAGGGACGTGAAGCCAGCACTTCTAATAGCACGGTTAGTAACATGAGCCATAACTGGTCCATGTGTATCCCACATATCAAACCAAGCAGAGGCTTTACAACCATTTCCAAGCTTATACCATACATAAGGACGAATAGTATTTCGAATGTTCAACAACTTTCTCCACCCCCAACTAACATTAGCACGCAACCTAACATCCCAGAAACTACGCTTTTTCAGTTTGTACGCGTGTATTCATCGGACCCATAACGTTTCTTTGTGGGATAGAATCTTCTAAATATGAGCAGACATGAGGGCTATATTGAATTCGTCGATCTTTCGAATTCCTAAGCCACCTTCATATTTAGGCAAGCATACATCCTCCCAAGAAACCTTAGCTTTGCCCTTTTTCATTTCGCCTTGACACCAAAGAAAACCACACATTAATTGTTCTATTTCATGAATAATACCGGCCGGAAGAATGAAAACCGAAGCCCAATACAAGTGCATTGAAGAAATAACTAACAGAACAAGTTGTTGTCTACCCACGAAGGAAAGCCCTTTATTTTTCCAGTCTCCAATTCTCTTTTGAACTCTTTCGAACAAGACTTTGCAATCTTTGAATAGAACATAGAAAAATGATTCTCATGGTTAAACTGTGTGACTGATAAAAAAATCAAAACATGCGACAAAATAAAGAGTGAAAATGTTTTCACTCTATATCACTATACCGACCGAACCGAACCCGAACCGAAGAACCCGAACCCGATAAGGTCTTATCGGGTCGGGTTATCGAGATTAACAAAGTAGTCGGGTTTGTTGTCTCGAACCGATAACCGATAGTGTTATCGGGTCGGGTTAAGGATAATTATTTTCTTGCTCGGGTTGTCGAATTGAACCGATAAGACCAAAATCTAATTATTTCTTTTTAAATTAAACTTATAAACCAATTAGTTTTTGCATTACATGAGAATACAAATATATTACGAATGTATAATTTTTATCTTAAGATTAGTAACTTTCGCTCAATGTAATAGATACTAATATTGTTTAATCATATAATACGAAGTGGATACTAATATTGTTTAATCATATAATACGAAATGTAAACTAGTTTACAGAAAGGGAAAAAAAAACTACATCCATATAAGGTTTTGTCATATTAAACAGTCCCAAGTCACGACAGCAACTATTATTATAACTTGGTTTATTTTACCTTTGATCTTAGGAGGTCACTGATTAAAAGAGTTTCAAGCATATTTAGTCAAAACTATAAGAAAATTACAGGAGGTTACGACAGCAACTAGGAGGTTACTCGCTTATCGAATGCATTACTATATATATTAAAAAGCATTTAATACGACGTCGTTCGATGAATAGTACCTTTGGCCCATTTTCAGTTAGCCCATGCAACGGCCTGTTTTCTTTGCCCTGGCCTGTTTAGTCCTGTGTATGCTTTTTTTTTTTGTAGAAAATGGACTGTTTTCTGCTGTGTATGTATTTGTATCTATACGTATATAACAAATATCATGGTTAGGTTACACATGTCAATCATCGGGTTCACAAGTACAATTCACCCACGTGTTTGGTCTTTTCCAATCAAGAAGCTTCTACCTATGTAT